>JAOQMS010075107.1:0-48612 GCA_027563885.1 Erythroxylum longipes | reverse complement strand
TTCCAATTTCCTTCAATCCATGAAATAAATCCTCCTAAACTTGACTTACTAATAAATCTCCAATTAAAAAGATTTATTCACAAGATCACCAAATTCATTCAATTCATGCTTACTAAAATAATAAAATTTCAGGGCCTAACAATAAACATAAATGACAATCAAGAAATTCCACAAGTTGCTAATAATCTAGTAGATCCAATTATTTAGGAATTACCTGACAATATTTAGCAACCAGTTGAAGAACAAACTTTACTGGAGAATGTTAGTGCAACATTAAGGAGATCTACTAGAATAAGAAAATCAACTATTACTAGTGATTATGTTGTATAGATACAAGAATCTGAATAAAATAGAGGAGTCAAAAGTGATCCTAAAACCTTTTCACAAGCCATAAGTTGCAATGAATCAAATTTATGGTACAATGCTATAAAGGAAGAAATGAATTCTATAGAGAATAACAATGTTTGGGATCTTGTTGAGTTGCCTAAAGGAGCAACACCCATAGGTTGCAAATGGGTATTTAAGACAAAGAAAGACTCATTGGGCAACACTGAGAGATATAAGGCAAAACTCGTTGCTAAAGGATTCACTCAAAAGGAAGGAATTAATTAAGCAGAAACATTTTCTGTTGTCTCTAAAAAGGATTCACTTCGTATAATTTTAGCATTGGTTGCTCACTTTGATTTAAGATTGCATCAAATGGATGTGAAAATGACTTTCTTAAATGGTGACCTAGAGGATGAGGTTTACATGAAACAACTATAAGGATTTTTCTCCACTAATGGTGAGCATTTGGTTTGCAAGCTTAAAAGATCCATATATGGATTGAAACAAGCCTCCCGCAAGTGGTATTTAAAATTCCATGATATTATTTCATCATTTGGTTTTGAATAAAATGTCATGGATCAATGTATATACCAGAAGGTTAGTGGGAGTAAAATTTGTTTTCTTGTATTATATGTGGATGACATATTACTTGCAAGTAATAATAGGAGTTTGTTACATGATGTGAAACAATGTCTCTCTAAAAATTTTGAAATGAAAGATATGGGTGATGCGTCTTATGTCATTGGCATTAAGATACATTGAGGTAGGCTCTGTGGTGTTTTGGGTTTATCTCAAGCAACCTATATTAATAAAGTTTTAGAGAGATTTCGGATGAAAGGTTGTTCATCTAATGTAGCACCCATTGTGAAAGGGGATAGTTCAATTTGGACCAATGCCCTAAAAATGGTTCTGAAAGGGAATAAACGAAAAAAATTCCATATGCTTTTGCATTCGGAAGCTTGATGTATGCTCAAGTCTGTACAAGATTTGAAATTGAATTTGTTGTTGGCATGTTAGGCAGATATTAGAGTAACCTAGGATTAGATCATTAGAGCTGCAAAGAAAGTATTGAGGTACCTTCAAGGGACCAAATATTACATGCTTAAGTACAGACCCACCGACAATTTGGAGGTAATAGGGTACTTAGATTCAGATTTTGCTGGGTGTGTTGATTCATAAAAATCAACATCAGGTTATATCTTTATATTTGCTAATGGATCCATATCTTGGAGGAGTGCCAAGTAGTCTTTGACTGCTACTTCCACCATGGAGGCTAAGTTTGTTTCTTGTTTTGAGGCTACATCACATAGTGTGTGGCTAAAGAGTTTCATATATGGGCTTAGACTTGTAGATTCCATTTCTAATCCATTGAGGATATATTTTGACAATTTAGCTGCTATTTTTCTAACTAAAAAATAAGAGTGATATTTAAAGGAAACACATCGACATCAAGTTTTTATTTATAAGGGGACATTTTAAGGACAAGAAAGTGGTCATTGAACACGTTAGCACTAAATTGATGATAGTTGATCCTTTAACAAAAGGCATGCCACTAGTGAAGTTCAAGGATTATATTGTTAGATTGGGATTGAATTCCATTATATAGTTTTCCTTGTATGGACAATGTTATTTTCATGAAACTCTTATAATATTTTCTCATCTTATGGTGCGCATTATTGAATTTTGAGAAAATTTATTATTTTCAACCTGGAATAAACATAGGTTTTATTCATTAAGTAATGTTACCACATTCAGTTGTTACAATTATAATATACCGTAATACATGGAAGACAATACTTAACTACTAGAGGACCAATCGCTATGATTCATATGTTATACTTATATCAGATTAGGATGTGATACCAAGTTAAACGTATAGACTAAGTGGGAGAATGTGAGAACCTTTTTTATTCTTGCTATAGTAATGGTCTAAACGTTATGCATTTAGTGGGTATTCAATTCCTAGTTTTATGGTAACTTTTATTATGCTTGATGGAAGCACATTCAAATAGGTTTTTTCTCTAATTTTGGGTCCCTAAGCTTCTGTTCTCTTTTGTTAACATACACCATCATATTTGGGAATTGAGAGCTTAGAAGAATTCCAAAAACGCAACTCTTCAAGAACAAACAACAATGGCAGGATGTAATTTTGTTTTCTTCCGCATTTATTTTATTTGCATATTCTATTGTATATTATTGTTGAATATATATTATAATGTTCTTACATTTTCTAATAAAACCTAGAGATTAATAATGTTGGATGGAAATATGTGAATTTAATAATTAAAAAAATCTTGATATCATTGAGTTAAAACATGTGCAATTTGGCCAAACAAGTTTAAGCTAATAAAATTCAGCAAAATCTTACAGGAAGGGTATAAGACTTGAGACTAAAAAATTATTTAATCATTTGAATCTTAATTTTTGAAATATTTAATTGTCTAAATATTATTTTTCATTAATTCAATTTAAATTTTAAATATTTTATTTTTATATCAAAGTTTTGGTGAGAAATGATGAAGAAGTTGGAAGTCAAATTTTACATCTGTACCGATATCAAATTTAGTTTTGGTACATTATTGACAGGTACTGATTAAGTAATTTTTAAAAATTATAAAATAATTGTTAATTTTTTTTAAATTTGAAAAATTGTCTTTCAATATATTGAGCTATATAATTTTTAATTTTATATCAACTTTGTCTCAAAAAATTATAATATTATAAAATTGAAACAATAAATATCTCTTTATTTCTATTAATATTACTTTTCTCATACTTTATATGTAAATAATATCTACAATTAATATAAAAAATATTTTAATCATCATTCATATATAAAGCAAAGAATAATGCAAAATACTTAAAATATTACTGTAGCATCCCGTTCCTATACTAAAGGTTAGAGCTCGAGAATTCCGTATATGAGAAATATTATTGAGAGGTTAAAAAAATACATTTCATACTCATGCATAATATTAGTATACGCACGCATGAATTTGATCACTGCACATATTACAATAATTTGTACATGCACTCATTTGACATTTCTGGGTATAAATGATTGATTTAATGTGATTATAATGTGAATTATGGACTATGTGTTTTGAAAATTGAGTTGGTGCGTTTAATTAATGATTTAGAATTTTTGGTGAAATTTGAGAATTTTCTGAAATTAAAGGTATTTTTAGACTAGAAAAATGTCAAGTGATGAGATAATTGATGAATAATAGCAAAAATAAGTGTCAGATGGCAGTAGAAATTTTTATGAATGACACTGGGATTTAATGACAAGTGTCATTGAAAATTAGGAGTTAATTGGATTTAAATTGGGAGATAAATGGACTAGCTATTTAAAAGACCAAAGGAAGACTATGAGGAAATGACATGTGGCAAGTCACTTGCCACACCACTTGTTTTAACCCACAATTTTATAGGTCTTTCACTTGTTATTTGCTCCTCTCTTCGTAAGTTCTTCCATATGCATCTTCTTCATTTCTTCTTTTTCTCCATTCACGATTCTTGCTCAACACCTTCACAACCTTGATTTTTATTAACAATAAAACCACCCACTTCAAGATCCTTGTTGTCCTCTTCATCTTGCTACAAAATGATCCAAATCACTCCATGAATGATGATGATCGTGTGATACATGGGAAAGCTAGGGTTAGGTTATTTTTGAAGATCTTGAAGTAAACAAGTAAGTTAAAAGCTTTACTCCTTTTGATTTGTTAAATGAGGCATGTATAATGATGGTTAGAGGGCATATGATCATAAGATGGTGTTATGTATATTGGGCATGAATGAGAAAAACCTAGGTATGTTTATGTCTTGCTTTTATGTGTATGATGATTAATGATTCATAAATTGATGTAGAGATGATTTAGAGTTAAAATGAGTCCTAAAATAGGGGTTTGAAGAAGTGCACAAAATTGATTTATGAATGAATGTTATATGTTTTGTGTTTGGGTTAATGATCAAACATAGATCATGAATTGTTGTGTATGATATTGAGTTGAAGTGGAAGTAGGAATGAAGAGGAAATAATGAGTACATGAGTTAGAAATGATACACTAAGTAAAAGAGATGAACTAGGATGAAAGTGAAGTTAAAGGTGTGCTGAAATATGCTAGATGGAGTGTTTTTACTGAACATGCATCTGTATTTTGGCCATATCTTTACTTTTAGGAATCTAAATTAGATGAATTTTGATTTAGAGTAAACTAGAAACATAGAGATACATTTTTAAGAAGTAATTAAATTTGAAATCCACCATTAAGAGTCTTGAAATTTGGCTTAAAGTTGAGAAATGTGTTATGTCGAGATATGTGAACAATGTGTAGTATTTTGATTATAACTTGCATGATACTGAACCAAAATGCATGAATTTGATGTCATTATAAACGTACGGCATAAAGAAACATTTTATTAAAGAATATGTTACCTAAAAACCTCGTTTTCTAGGTCATAACGGTCATAAAAACTGACCTAAAAATTTGTCTTAAGAAAAACTGGAAAAATTGCAGAATAAGTGGGAAAATGTTTCTGGGCAGTGATTTTTCATAGTAATGTTGTGATTATGCAATGGTTGAACCAATTAAGGATGAGGTATATAATTATGATGTTTTTGGACTTAATTGGGAATTAAAACGAACATAAGTGATGTTCGAAAAGTTGGTTAAATGTGTGATAAGTTTTGATTGATCTTGATGTTATACCTTTAAGGAAAAGGATGTTTGAAGGTAATGCATCTAAATGTGAAATGTTTAGAGTGTTAAATGAGGACATAACATAATGAATGAATTTTTTGATTCCATTATAAATAAGACATAGTATGGAAGGAGATTGTATTTCTTGAATGATGAGATTAAGTTTGCAATGTTAAATCAAATGAGTAAAGGATTAGAGAGTTTAATGCAATAAATGGGTAATGTAATTAGCATAGATTGAAATTGAATTAATGCGTATGAATGTGGGAAATTTTGGAGTAGAATTGATGTTTGTATAAGTGTTAAATTTGTATGGATGAAGGAAGAAAAATGAAGGGCACGATCATGGCCTGATAAAATACGGTTCTATCAGGTAGCCTGGCCAAAAAATGTTTCTGTCACGATCGTGGTAGGGACACTACAATCATGGCCAAACCTAAAGTGAAAAAGAGTAGTCTTTTGAGTAAAGTATGAACCAATCAATACTAGGGTGCTTCCATATAATGTAAGTAGGTTTAAACTAGATCTTAAATGACCCTAGTTGATGAGAAATGAGGTGATTAAAGTGAGTAAAGTGTATTAGGCATTAAAGAATGATTGAAAGATGTTTGTAAATGATTATGAGATGTGAATAAAGGAAATATACCCGGGATTGTCAATATGATCATAAATTATACATTACACATATACATATGTGTATAATTGAATGTTTAAGTGATTGTGCAATTAATAATGTGTGTGCAATATGTGTATTACATAATGTTGATATATAGGATAGAACGTCAACATCCAGGCATTTTTGGATCATGCTAGTCTGGAGCGTATTGTGAGTAACCTAAGATGGTCTCACCTCAATTGTTTGTTTAATTCTAAATTGAATTGACATATGATGTATGTGTACCGATTTCCAGACATAAAATGTCCGAGGCATTTGATGCGTGAATAATACATTAAAATTGCTCCTTGTTTGTGAATGTGATTGAATAAATGTGTTCTCAACTTATATGTTGAATGCTGGACCAAGTCCGATGATTAATGTGAATGAGAAAGTGAATGCGAATGCATTCGACTGAACATGGTAATTGAATATGTGAAATGCATTTATTCCATGAATGCATGAAATATAAAGGCAGTTGTGATCAGAGTCACTAGTGAAGAAGAGCTTTAAGCTCAAACATTTGTGGTAAGAGCCTAAGGCTCAATTTATAAAAAGCCTTGTATCCCCAATGGATAAGGGACATTATGATAGAGCCCAGTATCCATAATGGATATGGGACAGTAAAAAAGGCACTCTATCACAACAATGTAATAAATGACTTCGAGTCTCATAAACATTGCATACAAATGTGATATGAATAAATTGAATGATTGTGATGTTTTAAGGATTTTTATTATGTGAAATGTGTGAATACTTATCGATGAACATGTTTGTCATGATCGCAATGAAATGATGAATTATATAGTTTTTGAAATGTGAAAATTGTGAGTAAAGTGTTTCGTGATGTCACATGATAATCGAGATGACACAAATTATTTGATAACATGAATTGTTGTGTTGCATGACAAGAGTGAAACATCGAGGATGGTTACTCAACTGAGTTTGCAAAGCTCACCCCAATTTGTAACATATTTTTTAGGCTCAGAGGAGACACTCGGTTAATTCAAATGGAGTCTAACCACTCCTTTTGAGTAAGAGACATAGGTCGGGATCAGTTGGCGTCTGTATACATTTTTCTGTTATTTTTGTCTTAAAGAATGTATTCCACAAATATTATACCATTATATGTAAATAATTTTGATGAGTAATGACTTTATGACTGAAAATGTTTCAAATTTGAAAAGGGCACAAATGATTATGGAAATTCTATAATGTTTATATTGTTTGTAGCAATTATGATTGAAATTGTTATAAATAAAATAGGCCATTAATGATTATTGGTTTTTTGAAAAATACATGTGATGGTAAAAAATTTACAATGAGTTCTGTTTGACTACTCTAGCGCACCGCTTTCACAAGGTGTGTGTCCAAATGTCCTCAGGATGAATGGATACGTGCTCGGTGGAAGTGGGGTGCTATAATTACAATTAACATCATACAATAAAAAATAATTACATCAAAAATCATATAGTATGAATAATAAAGGTCGATATCTCTTTAAGTATTATAACACGAGTTCATGTTAAAGAACACAACTATGTAGAAGCGAAATCTGAAACAAAAATACTTATAGTTAAAAGTTTTATATTTATATGACATATACAAAATTTAAGATATGCATCAGATACAAGTGAAACTAAAAGAAATAAAAGAAATAAAAACTTAGAATTTCATTCAATTGAATATTTGCTCAAATTGTATTTATCCTAATTTTCATTTGTTACAAAATCATCATCATTGAGAAGAGTCTTATTATCACGATCATTTAAATGTATCGCATCAAATGACATGTCAATATTTTCTTACCTAATTATCTTTTAAGTTAGTCTCATCTATCAAACTTAGTTTTTCATAAACCCAATCTATTGAAAGATTGATATGATTAAGGCAAATTGGATACATAAAGCTACTTGTTATATTAAGAGTAATGTTATGAATACCATACCAGTATACCAGATTTGATTCTAGTATGGTACTATACTAGTATCGATCAATACTGGGTATTGTTTCAGATCATTTTTTAAATTTATAAAATGGTCCTTAACTTTTTTAAATTCCAAAATAGTCCTTTAATGTATTATACTGTATAATTTATAATTTTACATCAAACTGTTTCCAAAAATCATAATAATTGAATTTTAAAATAACAATAATTTACTTCTTTTTATTAATATTATTTTTCACATATTTGTAAAATTATATGTTTAATTCAATAAAAAATTAACTTAAATTCATATACATTATAAACATAATGTTTTTCTTAATTTCCCTAATATTTAGTTTTTTAAAAATTAAATTAAATTAATAAAATTAGAAATTCGTTATAAAAAAGCAAGCCATACACGATACATCCCTTCACAACCCAAAAACATTTAATATCTCAATAGGTACTCATATGTCTACATCTTGATTTCTTGACAACTTTCAAAAAGAAGACTCTTGGTTTCTCTAGTGGTTGCTTTACTTTCTCCTCACATATCTTTTGTTCATACTTTTTTTTCTTCTTCATGTCAAGAGTTTAGCAATTAAAAAACAACCATGTTTTGACTATTGTAAAACAATCACCAGTCACCAACCTACGTCTATTACAGCCGTGCCTCTCACTCTCTCTTTGCCTGTCTCCATTGTGTTGACAGATGGAGATGGGGAAGAGCTCATGGGACCACTGGGTAGAGGAAGCACTTGTGAGGCTTGATTCACTCAAAGTTCTTTGTTCTCTTAGCCTCGTTTATCTCTCTAACAACCCACACTGGTAAGGATCGGTCTTTAGTTAAAATCTTTGGGTAATTTTTACTTGTTTCCTTTGTTCTTTTGTGTGTAAGTTTGGCTGTGTATTGTTGGTCGATGTTGCATTGGTTTCTTATGCCTCACCCAGGAGAGTGGAGAGTCACCGTAGAGAGAGAGAAAGAAGTAGAAGAAGAGACAATCGTCGAGAGTCACCGAAGAGGACAGTCATCAAAGAGTAGAACCAAGAGAGAGTGAGTAAAAGTAGCAGAGTAGCATCGGGATGGGGGATTTTAAGATGTTTTTTTTGCAAACCAATCCTCCAAAATTTTAAAATTTACGATAATATAGGCTAGTTTTTCAAATACCTGCTGGTATCAGGCGCATTGTCGGTACCGTCAACCGGTACTTTTATACCTAGTTTTGTACCTTTTTTAGGCCGGTACGATACCTTCTAGCCTGTACCAGCCAGTTCGGTATGAAACTAATAACCTTGATTAAGATTTCCAATAAACAAATAATTAAATTATTAAGAAGTCACAAGAAATTATATTCAACTTAATAGTGATAATAACATAGCTTTCTCGAAGCTTTAAATTGTATCAAAGAAAGACCAAATTGTACAATCTTTTCTATTACAATCTATTCCTTTTCTTGGATTGGATAAGTTCAAATGTGCTACAATTTCTTTCACTCGCTGTTGTGCTCACACATTGACTTAAAATTTAAATTGTAAACCTTTGCAATTCTGGAACACCACTTTTGAATTGGTTCTACCAAGCAACTGTAAGATAATAAAAATAACCTTATAAACAAAATAAAGTAATGATTAATTCTCAATAAGTAACAAAAATGAAAAAAATATATACGTGAATTAAGTTTGTCCTATTGAAGAATTGTAATAGGCATCCTAAAATCAAAAGAAGCTTTCTTATAAATATCCATTTATGAGTTTATGAGATCTTGCATCATCTTATGAGCAATAATTGTTGTAATATTTAATAACATTCCCCTGTTAACTTCATCTTTCTTTATAAAACATGATCTAAAATAGACACTAGGATTAAAAAATGCCTCAGCTACAAAGAACAAAGAGTAAATTTGCCTTTCTGATCTTTCATTAATGACTGCAAGATAAGGTTTATATAAATAAATCCTATTTTTCAAATTAGTCTTTATTGCCTCCATCACCCTTTCCATGGCACCATAAAAATAATTCATTATTGCCTTCATATCACTATCAACTAAATGAAGTACTCTTACTAGAGGCTCTTAAACTTAGATAAAAAATTAATATTGGGACCAAAATTTATATTCTTGAAGTATAATTCTAAAAACCTCCATTCTAATATTTCACCTGATATATTAATAGGCAACCTATTTAGCACATTATAATGAAGCATTAAAATAAGAAATTAGTCCCAACTATTGTAATACAAGGATGATAAAAATTCCTAACATTGGTGAAAACCTTTCTGATCAAATTTAAGACCTATGCATAATTATAGATGAACTTGGTCATTTTTCTTGTTTATTACACAGTTTCATCAATAATAGGAAAGTATCTAGGATCCTCTATATTTTTCAACATCAGGTTAATACAATATGCAACATAAGAGGTCCAATAAAAAGAGTTATACCTACTTTATAAGCTTTTTTTAGTTGCTTTATAAGCAAAATCATTATCAATAATGAACTGTATAATGTTTTCAGTTCCAACTTCATTCAAAACTTTATCGAATATTTTGAATAAAGTGTCAACATTTCAAACAAGGCCAAATGCATCAATAGACTTTAATAGCATAATAGAATTAAAAATGGATAATAGGCCTATGTCTTCTATTTTTTCAATCTTTACACATGATTGAACACCTATAAGTTGCTCAAGTTATTCTTCTTTCAGCCAAATATCTATTATTTCATAAATAGAACTGCTAAAAAGTTTAACTCCATATTCATTAATTAAAATATATTTATTTCTGATAACATAGGAGGAAATAACATTCACCTAGGCTACTAATAATAAGAAAGGGTAGCATTGAATGATATATCTGAATCATACCCGCATCTAATCATTGCCATATCTATATTATGAGCTACTTCTTTATATTGCTAGGCACTAAGAATTAAAGTTTGAGCTCTAAAAGTTATTCATAATGCTAAAACATTAGATACCTATCTTCTTCTCTTCCTCTCATTAGGTCAACATTTACTTCTTGTTAGGTAGGAAATTCACCTTAAACATCATCAATATCATCCTGATCACTGAAAAAAAGAAACTTCCATTACCAATTTTGTTGTTTAGTCTTTTTATTCTATCTTTCTCATGTTGATACTTTTCAAGTAAAGTTTCCATTTTCCATTTCACCTCATAGTTAGCTTTCTTATAATGCTCCACATCACCTTTGATCCCAACCAAATGCTTATTTAATCTAGAGATTCTCTCATCTTTCAAATGTTTTTTGCAATACAAAATAATGGAACCAATCTAGTATGAGCCTAAACTAGATAACTGCATTTCCCTAAACCTGAAGTGATTAAATTATCAGAAGTTCTTAAACTTTCCTCCTTTTATCTATTCCAAGAAATAAAGAAATATGTCAAAATTAAATTAGTAACTTCATATTCAACAAATAAAGTTTTTGTCATAACATCATTGTAGAAAAAATTCAATAGTACGTAAATATATAACATCATTACGTCTTTCTTTTAGTAATGCACATTGCAAAAATGATTTTATTATACAAAATAAAAATAAAAATCATTACTTAAACATTTAAAATTTCGAATTTATATTGAGTAATGGGTATACATCATAGATCAAGGCATATCTTAAAGTTCATTTTGATATAATTATAAAGAAATCTAGTTACCTTAGATTAACTTAAATATAATCAATAAGAAATAAAATTATGCAAAGTATCTCTTTTCAATTCCTATGAATTATTTTATATTATGTATTTAACTATCAATAAGATAGGATAATATGCATATAATTATAAAGAAATCTAGTTACCTTAGATTAACTTAAATATAATCAATGGGAAATAAAATTATGCAAAGTGTCTCTTTTCAATTCCTATGAATTATTTTATATTATGTATTTAACTATTAATAAGATAGGATAATGAATGAGCATTTGTAAGTTCACTATCATATTAGAAATATTCCTTCCCAAAGCTTAATTTGTGTATTTGTATTATTGTTCTCTAATGAAAATAATATAAGAATACAAACATTAATTAAAAAATTTTATCTCATTTTTATATTATTAGAATAAAAATAACTTGAAAAATCAAATAAATAAGGCTTCATCATTTCATGTTCATGTCTTCATAAAGCGATCTGCAAAAATACTCATTAATAATATAAATAAATTCAGCAATATATTCCCTTACAAAATCAAGTTAATAAGACATAATGACATAAATTAGGTCAATAAATAATAATATCCTTACAAGTTACAAAAACCAGTTAAAGTGTTACTTAAAAATTAAAAGACAATGCTTATATAATAATAACTTTAAAATGTTTGGTTTGTAAATAATAACACATCAACACAAACTCACAATTCACCCACCAACCAAGAATCAATCACCCACCAACTATGAATTAAGAATTAGCCAAATTAGTCACCCACTAATCAATGATCACCAACATAAACTCACAATTCATAAATAAATTAACCAACATAAACCACAAAAGACAAAAGGACCAAAAAAAAAAGCTACAACTTTAGCAGTTTAGTTGGTTGATGATGGGATAGAATTATGAAGTAGCTTTGTTTGGCAAAAGAGTAGGCAATCAGCCCAAAGTGGCAAATATAAGAACCAAGAAGTGGCATGGATGGTGGAATGGAGTAGATTTGAGAACCAAGAACCAAAAAAGCATATTTACAATAGCCATGTAATATCGATTAGAATAGATTCCAAATGTTATGGAGAGAAGATGGAAAGATCGTGGAAAGGAAAGAAAAGTTAACTGGAGTAGATAAGAGGGAGAGACAGGAGTGAGCAAAGAAGAAGGAGAACTTGAGAGTGAGAGTGAGAGTGAGAGTGAGTAGAGAAAAAAATGGTTGGGTTGGGTGGTTAGAAATTTAGGATTTTTTTCATTAGTTCCTCAATTTGTAATTTTACATTTTAATCCTAATATTTTACTAATATTATTAGTATTAGTCAGTATCAACAAGTACCTAAAACATATATAGTACCAATACAGTTTGTACTTTTTTTGGCCAGTACTAGCTAGTACAATAAGAAATTCCAATCATTTTTCTTACTTGTTAAAACTTGATAGGCATTGAAATGCTTTTTTATTACACCTTCTTCCCTCTCAATTTGCCTCGTTAGCATATTCTAAGACCTCTAAGAGTATAAATGATATGAATGAAGCAAGCATACATGTTATAAGTGGAATCATTTTTCTCTATGTGAAATAGATCATTTCAATAGACTGATAAGCTTACTGTGGTCTTTTTTAATTGAGTAGTGTCCTTTATTTTTAATTTAAGTGTGTGTCATATCTCATGGCAATTTCACACATAAATACACTATTAAATTCATTTTAATTTCTCTTTATTTTAATAAGTCTTTTATCATTATTATTACATTCAGTTATATCATTTAGTGCCTTAGTCTCTAGTTTATCTATAATAACTATCATTTTCATTAGGAATTAAGAACTATTATTTATCATTCTCCAAAAATCAACCTACTTGTTCAAAAGGAAGTGTTTCATCATATTTGTCCACTATAAGTGATTTCCTTATCAAAAAAGTTAAAGGTCTAGATATGCTTTTGCTTCCTTAGATGAAAAGTGAGTCAAAACATATTATAGTGAACTTTGTTGAAATTTAACCTAAAACATGTTTTGCACTTATATAAGGAAACAAGCTAAAAAGTTATAACAAAAAAAGATATAAGTCAAGAATTGTAGCTCAACTACTAGCTTTATAAAATTGGAATGAATAAAAGAGATAGTTTCAAATTGAGGGAGCGTATTAAGTATATAAAGCTAAAAGTATATAAAACTAATCTCAACACTATTTTCTGAATAGGAGAATTTATAATAGCTTAGAATTATGTCATTCATACTTGATCATGAGGGGTTAAGCTCCAATTAGTAATAACTTGACTGCATTTGAGATGAATTTAATGGGCTACTAAATGTTCTATAATTAATCCTATCAATGCAAATAGAAGCTTTTGCTTTTGAAGCAATGCTCCTTTACAATATCCTTTGGTTTCTCTCTTTCCACAATCTATAGATTGTATTACTAAGATAAATTTCATGAATAAGGTAACTCACATCCTTCATCTTCTTCTGTTTTTGACATATCCAAGCAATTAGTCATTGCTAGCTTAGTGTTGGAGAAATAACATTGCACATTTATTGAGTTTCATTCTAGATATAAGAGGAGAAAGTCTATATAAAAAAGAGATGCTCAGCTGATTTTATTTCTTGGTTATAAAGAACATCAATTTTAGGTCCCAAAATGGCATACAAGAGGTGAGAGTACATTATATGTGTATATTTATTATCTTATTTAAAATATAATTAATGAATTGTATAAGAATAAGAATAAACATATATAGATACATAATTTAATTCAACCAACTATAAACATCTATAATTATAGTGACAAACAATATAATAATAAAAAGAGTAAGGAAAGAGACACAAACTAAGTTTATAGTGGTGTGAACAAATAACCCTTTGCTTCTGTTCACTCCCTAAGTTTCACTCTAAAATTTATTTAAAATTCAATTACCTTTCTTCCTTCGATTGGTCAAATAATACATTCTAAAAAAATATTATTTTTCCACTTGTGACCTTATAATCTTATTCATTTTCCATAAGTGAGGAGCCCTTAATACTTATTAAAGATCGAGAGCAGCACTCACATTGTATACATAAGGCAATTCTTCTTAATTTCTATACCAGCACAACCATATTCAATTCAAAATCATCCTTTCTTATTTATGCAGTGCATATGTGCACTCAAAATGCACTTTCTATCCTCTCAAGGTTCTTAGTAACTCTTTAGTACACCAAAGGTTCTCCTTACAACCTAATTTTCATTTATGTATACCTAAAACTATTTTAAATAGTTGTTAGACACATAAACAAATTATTATAATGGTTAATTACTAGACATATTGAATTAATCAATCTTCTACCATATGCTTATTAGGGTGTTGACTAGATGAAGCATTAATTGAACACCCAACATTCATTATATAAATTTTGAAAAATATCATTGACTAGTTGACCAATTTTTTTTGACCCATCAGGTTAATTGAAACCTTATAAAAACCAACTTTCAAAAAATACTTTATGTTATCAATTTTCAACACTTTATGTTTTCCAAAAGTATAAAATACCTATATTTGATTTAAAAAACCTTAATTTAAAACCTTCACAAAAGTTTTCAAAAGTTTGTTTGAAGATCAAGAGGTTTTCTTTAAAGTTCAAGAGAAAGTTCTCTTAATTATGAAAGGATTTATGCATTATTGCCTAAATGTAAATGATAATTCAAATATTGAGCCCTTAATTTATAAAAATGAGTAAGATAAGTTTACAAGAAAGATTACTATGATTTATTAGAAATAGAATTCAATCCTTATTTGTTTTGGTTCACTGGACTTAAATCGCCTTAAAAGCTCTCTTGAATTGTATTTGATAATTTCACTTTGTTTATTTAACTCCCCTTGATGACTTTGCATATTGAAATACTTTGATCTTCCATTGAACTTGATCTTTTATACAATTTATTTTTTAAAATATTAAATTACCAACATAACCAAAAATAAGAATATTAATAGAAATATATGTTATCATCATCAAAAGTATAGGTTAAGATCTCACTTCATCTAATAAAAACAAATTGTAAGGTTTACTTTAGGAGTTTGAAATAATGTTCAACAAAATTATACAACGTTTTAAAAGGAAAGATTACATATTGTATTATGTGTCACAAAAATTAAAGATGACATTAAATCACAAGTTCTTGATTAAAGTATATCACAAAGCAATAGAAGATGTATTGCTAAAGGATGTGAATAATTTAGCTTATAAATAGATATTTACAAGATAATAAGCAATATTATATTTATTTAAATTTGATATAGAATATTAAAATAGAATCACATTCTCTTCTCTATTACTTTACTAGAAAAACTTTGTAAGAAAAAATGGGATATCATAATGATAAGCCATCGTGCTCGATATCCAATAAAAAAACCATCATAATATCTAAAAATATTTTCCATTTATTCCATTCATACTTATGTCATGTCTATTCTTCTTTGTGTTCCTCAAATATAAGATTTATCTAGGATAATGACCAGGTTTAAAATTAAATATGAGATATAAATAATCAAAAGAAAAATAAGATGATAGGTTTCTCTCTTAAGAATTTAAGAACCAATACTGAGTCAAAATATACTTAGTATGATCATATATCTCCCATATGATTCTTATAATAAGATCCTTCAATCTTTGAGTTAATCAAAAAGATATTCATTGAGCTTATGTCTCCATATAGGATTTTAATAAGCAAAAATGACAGCAACAATAACAACTACAATCCAGTAAGAATCTCGCTAAGATGAGAGGTTTGGAGAGGTTTAGAAATACAAAACCTTACTTTTAGTTAGTAGAGAGACTATTTTCAATAGATCTAATGAGAAAGTTTTTAAAAATAGTTGTAAGAGCACAAAATCCATAAATAAATAACAACAAAAAATTAAGTATATAAATAAAATAATTAAAAATATAAATAAAGATAAAATAAATAAATAAAAGAGAAAAATAAGTAAATAAAATAAACAAGCATTGAAATATGAAAAATGCAGAATAAAGAAATAAAATAACTAAATAAGAAAGTGTGAAATAAGTATTAATGCTAATAAAAGCCACAAGAACTAAAAGAAAAGGTTCAAAAGGATTATGACAAGAGAAAAGCTTGTCTATATAGGTTCTCCACCCATATCCTAGTTCGTCAAAGTTTCCTATTAAAGGTTAAGTCCTCAGTAAGCTCTACTAGGATCATATCATTTTTTATCACCTCTTCTAAATTCTCCTTGGGTCTTCCTCTTATTTCTTACATTCCCTAATTATAACCTACTCGTATCTTTTTGTTGGAGCATCAAGATGTCCTCTCTTAATATGTCTGAACCACCAAAGCCTTATCTTCTTTAATTTACTATCAATGTTAGCCACCCTAACTTATCTCTTATCACTGTATTCTTGATCTTATCTCTTCTTGTAAGATTGTAGATCCAACAGAGGATCCTCATCCTTTTCACCATTAACTTATGACTATGTATCTACTTTATGGGCCAATATTCTACCCCATAAAGCATGGTTGAGTTAATTGCTAAACGGTAGAACCTTTTAGTTTGAATAGTATCTTCTTGTCACATAAAATTTTTGAGGCACTCTTTCCTTTCAGCCAGCCTAATCTAATAGGGTACACTATTTCGTCCTCTATCTCACCATTGCTTTGGATGGTGAATACAAGGTGCATAAAATAATCTTTTTATGGTATAACTTCTATTCTAATCTTAATTTCTAAATCAAATGTAACCCTATTACCCAAAAGTTACTCTTTGAATACTTAGTCTTAGTCTTGCTTAATTTAAAGCCTTTTGAATCTAACATATCTCTCCAAAGTTCTATTTTGAATTAACACCCTTGGTTGTTTCATCTACTGAAAAATTTAATCAATAAATAACATACACAAAGGCACATCCCCTTCGATATTCTTGTTAAACTCATTCATAACTACTGCAAACAAGAAATTGCTAAATGAGGATCTTTAGTGTAACCTGATATTAATAAAAAATGCTCTATATCACCTCTTATCATCCTTACACTAGTCTTAACATCTTTATAGATATTCCTAATGACCCTTATATAGGTGATAGGAACTACCTTGAATTTTAAATACCACCACATGACTTCTCTAGCTACCATTTCATAAGCCTTTTCCAAATCAATGAAAATTATATGCAAGTCCCTTCGGTTGTCTTTATAATATTCCATTAATCATCTAAAGGGAAGTATAGCTTTTATTTTGGACTTCCCTAATATGAAACCAAATCGGTTCTCTAAATTAGGTGCACAATTCCTAACTCTCTTCTCAATCACCCTCTCTTATAATTTCATAGTGTGATTGAGTAGCTTAATGCCTTTATATTTGTTATAGCTTTGGATGTTCCCATTGCTTTTGTAAGAAGGATTTAGTGTACTAAGCATCCAATCATATGAGATTTTGGTGAGCTTGAGGATCACAATAAAAATATTAGCTAACTAAGTAATAACCCTCTTCTCCTAGGCTTTTCCATACTTCTATGGATAACTCATCACATCTTATTCCCTTCCACTCTTCATCTTCCTCAGAGCTCCTTTAGTTTCTTCTTTCATGATACTCCAACAAAAATTGAAGTTATGGTATTACTCATAAGTGCTAATATCAACTAACAGAATGTTGTTATCTTTGATTTCATTGAAAAGCCTGTAGAAGTAGCTTTGCCATCTCCTCTTAATTTCATTTCTAGTTACAAGCATCCATCCTACTTCTTCTTTTATACAAAAAACTTAATCTATGTCCTTCACTTTTTGTCCCCTTTCTCTCGCTAACTTAAAAGTATCCTTTCCTCCATCTTCAGTTTTCAATCTTGGATATAAATTCTCGTAGGCTCTACTTTTGGCTTATGAGACTACCTTCTTTTCCTCTTTCTTTAGTCGCTTATAACTTTTTTTGTTGTCTACCCTCTCTTCCTCTATATTAATATCCAAAAAATGCTTTATATAGTACCTTCATGATATTCACCTTGTGTTAGACTTCTTCATTCCACCACTAAGACTCTTTACTACCATTAGGCCTTTTAGAAACTCCTAAGATATCTTTAGTTGCATTCCTTAAAAGAATTATTGCTCCCTCCTACATCTAGATAGCATCTCGTTCTAGTTTCCATTCTTCTCCAAACATTACTTTATTCTTAAGTTGTTCCACAATGTCCCCTTTTAGATTCCACCATGTAACTCTTGTTCACTTTCAAGCACTACTCTTCTTTCTCCAACCCTTAATTATAAGATCTATGACAATAATATATGTTGAGTTGACAAGCATACGTTAGGTATCACCTTATAATCCTTGCAACTAGGTCTACCTTCCAATGACTTAGTCAATCCTAGTCTTCACAGTTTTGTTACTAAAGATCACCAGATGCTCCTCTCTTTTTTTAAAAAAAAATTAAGTTGGCTACCACCAAATCAACTGCTACCAAAAAAGTCCAATAAAGCAGTCTTATTGACATTCCTATCTCTGTATCTAAAAACTTTATGAACACCAAAATACCAATTTAAGGTCACCCCTATATGACCATTAAGGTCTCCTCCCATTATAAGTTTCTCGTTATGGCAAATATGTTGAATTACCTTATCAAGTTGTAACTATTGAAACAAAATGAAAATTGTAAGGGTCTAAAGGTGGAACATATCCTACCTAAGAAAATTTCTATTGGTACTTATGAACATGTATTTTGGTCAATTTTTTTGATAAATAAGTAACAAATATTAAAGGGAAAATACTTTACAGATAAATTTATTTCTATTAAAATAAAAGTAAAATTGAACATATAGAAAAATATTTTTAAAATTTTTTTCCAAATCTAAAATGCAATATGTGTAGAAGAGATAGTTAAACTTGGAAAGCATAATCATTAACAAAGATCTGGAAACAACAAATCTAAAAGAAGTAAAGTCTTACTTAAAGTGTTTATTTATGAAAGGAAGACATTTTTTTGTGTTTAGTGCTTATCGAGAGATCTACTCTTCCTCTAACATCCAAACCTAAGGATGACCAATCCTTAAATAAAGTATTTTTCCTCAACTTTCAATTATTGAAACTTGAAATCACGTTACCCAATTTTTGAGACTTGATACAAGTGACAGATAGTGAACTTACAAAGGGACGCTCCTTAGACATGGAACAGACTAGTAAAAAGGTGAGATGGTCCTCAGATTAAAAACAATACAAAAAAAAACTCAAGAAATAAGGAAAGTAGTGCTTTAATAGTAGAAAGATTCAATCTTTCTAATTTCTTCAAAGCTGATTTTGGATCTCAAGGAAACAACCACCAAAGAAGAGATTTACAAAAATAAACATAATTTTAGAACATCATATAGGATTTTCTAGTTTTACTTTATTAAATATTCTTAAATAGGAAGAAGATGGAGAGATTGGTGTTAATAACAAAACATATTGCAAGCGTGTTTCTTTTTTTCATTGTACAATTATTTTGATTAAAATAATACATTCAATCAAGCTTGTACTTGTAACATTTTGAGTTAAAAACATTTTATTCTTATCCAATTAAAATAAAATGGATTTTTCCTAATTAGATAAAAGTTTGGCTTAAAGGCTTTGGTTTAGGAGAATCTATCTTCCCAACTGAATTACAAAAATCATTTGAAAAATAATCAAATTTAAGAAATTAGATGTCTTTATATAATTGTAGTTTGTGTACCTATTTTCATATTTATATGGCTACTATACTAGACTGAGAGAGGGCTGCTTCTCTCTAACAAATCAAAAATTTTGTTATAGCTTCACTATTTAGTTCCTTAGCTTTACTTTATTATTATTTTGTCTTCCATCATTCTTTGTTCTCTTTGCTCTATCTTTTTCCTTTTATCTTTGATGCTTCTACTATAGATTTGCTTGTGTCCTCTTCTTTTATTCACTTAGTTTCCTTTTGGGTTCCTTGTCTACTAAGGGGAACTTTATTCCTTTCTTCTTCTTCATTCAATTCCCTCCAACTAGTTATTATCATTTTTTGAACTATAATTCAAAATCTTTCTCTTCCCTATAACTTTATTTCTTTTTCCCTCTACCTATGGTTCTTGCTCATTTTTGTACTTAATAAGATCAATGTATTGGAAAGACATTTTCCACCCTTAACCTATCTCTGCTTACCTAACACTCGATTGAGACTCGCTTTTCCTCTTCCAACTTAACTAACATTCATACTCTAGTCAAGGAAACTCCTATTGCTTCTATGCTTCTACTAACTCACTGAGTCACCTTTTTACGAAGACCTAATGCTTTAGGTAAATTGGTATATTTTCCCCCTTATCTAAAAATGGTCAAAAAATTGTCCTAACTTAAAAGGACATTTTGTTATAGGGAGCTCTCAAGTGGAATGCCAACTTAGTTGGGTTCTTCTTTGATAAGTGACTTGCCTTTCCAATTATGGTTGCATAGGTGAAGCTTCAATGGGATAAAATGGGGTTAATTGAAACACTCCTTAATCCTTAAGGAATGTATATCTTTAATTTTAAATCTATGGAAAAAGCTTACAAAGTATTTGATGCTAAACCTTGGTATATTAAGGATAAGCTAACTTTTTTACAAATTTGGTCCCTACAAATGAAGCTGGATAAAATGAAGTTCAAGAATGTTCTATTATGGATCAATATTTGTACTTTTACCCTTAAATATTGGTCTACAACTAGTTTTAGCTATTTAGCAAATAATAAATGCCAACCTCTTTTTATGAATAAGTACAAAGCCTTCCTAAAGAAAATAGGGTTTGCCATGTTATTTGTTCAAGTGGAAATATCCCAAAATTTACTTGATGTAATTCCCTTAACATGACTAAATGACTACGAAGAGTTGGTGGAGGAAGTTGCTTATGTCACTTATCATTGGAAATTGACACGAGATAATTTATGAAAATAATAGTGAAAGACTAGTAAGTTTTTAAAAAAGGGAGATTATGATGAATTAATAGGTTTGGATACTTTAGAATCCATCCTTAAACTATTAGCCAGTAGGGAATAAGCAATATGATGATGTGAATAAGGTGAGTATGATAGTAAGAAATTTGATAACAATGTGTAACCTATTGTTTAAACTGGTGCTATAATTGGTTGTTCTAAAATACCTACTACGTTGATAATAAGCTGATCTAATAAGCTAACATGCTTGAGCTTGGTCTTAGTTAATCATTTACTAAAAGGGAATTTGCCTTTAATAACTATGCCATTTCTTTAAAAGGGTTCATCAATGGTTAATACTTAGGTCAAGCTAATTTAGTTGATGAGAACAACCTTGATTTTATGCGTAAGGCTTTTGGTTCCATTATTTCTTCTACCAATTATTCAGGTGCTAGTAAGATCATTAATGTGGTTACTTACTTAACTAGTCTAGGTAACTTTGGCCCCTTCACCATTTTCATTAAAAAGCAATCTATTGGGAAAGTAAAGGGTAAAAGTGGCAGAGGGAATACCATTATAACACTTTTTTAATGGTTATCATAGCTTGGAATATAGGGGGTTAACTTTTTTAAGGAGTTAGCTTGTAAAGAGATTTAGTTCATTAAAAATTTTTGGAATTTTATTCCGATAATTAGTTCACCTAAAGGGGGGAATAGTTGTTTTTGATCCAGATAAGGATAAAGTTATTAACTTCTTTGCTAATGAATAAATTATTCATTTATTGATTAATTATAGATGGAGTAACTGTCAAGATATTGTTTCATTCATCTATGTGTATAATTTTGGTTTTCAAAGAGCCAAACTACAGAATGACCTTCATAAAAGAGGTTCTGGCTTGTCAATGTAATGGATCCTACTTAGTGGTTTACACCCTCTTCTTTATAAAGGCTCAAGGTGAGAATTGCATTAAACTTTGTTACAATGAGATGAGATCTTGTTTTGCTAATCTTGTGGTCATTGACTTGGCTTATAAGGGTCATCAATTCACTTAGAGCAAAAAGAAATAAGGAAACTGACTCATGACGAAGAAACGAGACATGTTTCTTGTTAACTAGCATTAGTTAATCTAATTCTCAAAAAGCTTGGCCATATTCAAGAGTCTCCTATGGAAGTTCATTACTTCTCTAATAAGAACAAGGTTTTAAGTACATTTAGGTTCTTGGTCTATTTAGCAAGGATAGAGGTCTTTAGGAGGTTATTAAGCAAGAATGAATCTAAAATGGAAAGTTTTGAATAATTTAAGTGCTTCAGGATATTCTAATCCAAAAAAACTAGTCTTAAGAGATTAATTTGAAGAATTTCATAAATATATGTCAAAATATATAGGCCATTAGGAGAAAGATTACTAAAATGCAAACTCAACCCTAATTTAGCCCAATTAACTTAAATCTGATTGAGGAGAAAGTGATTGATTGATATAATTTTAAATTGTAGATGTATAGTGTAGCTATAGCTAGCACTAGCAAGTAAAGGTTAATCCGATAAGGATTACAAATACTTTTAGTGCTACTAAAAAGTACGGGTCGATCCAACAAGGATTATAAATACTAGTAGTAGTCTATTTCCCATTATTTAACTATTGAATAAGATAATGATTTAATTTAAAGCTATGCTAAACTAGAATTTAACATAATAATGAATCAAGACAAATATGACACGATGATTAATCCAATATCAAGTAACTAGTAACAAGATGGTGAATCCCCCTATGATCTTTTAAGTATTAATACTTTATCATGTAATTCAATTATTGATTATTAGAACATGGAAATTCCTATCTTACGCTAATATATTCCTTAAAACTATCAACAATTTATCCTCGATTAATTAATTGAAACCTCTTTCTAGTTAAAACACTAAGATCGCATTACATCGATTCATGAATTTATCTATCAGGTTTGAACCTAATCCAAAGGATATATGTAAGCCTAGCTTTAGGTTTGCATACAACTCCTTCCAATTATGGTAGATCTATTCATATAAGAGGACTTCTCATTCTCAATCATAGGAAATCAAACAATGAACTAATATCTTAGACATATTAATTCAAGAATAGAAATGCATAATTGAATTTCAATAAATTTACGTTAAATAAAGGATCAAATTATAGTATCCATCCCAAGTTAAGGTTCATCCTACCTACACATTAAAAAAACTTAGTTCTTAAATATAGAAAATGAAACAAAAATTAAAGGTTTAGAAGAAGCATTAAAAAGATATGAATCATAGATATGTATATCTCCTTCTCTCTAATGAAATCCCTTTGAATCCTTAATGAAAGGTTACTCTCTATCAGATCTCTTGAAGTAATCTTCATGTTTTCCTCATCCTAGGTTTAAAATGATGTCTTCTACTTTAACTCTAGTCTCTAGACTTTAACCAACTTTCTCCCTTCTCCTCTTCATAATTGCATTTTATCTTGTGAAACTAAGGTTTATAGATTATACACATTCAGTCAGACGGTCGTGTAAGTAATCGTGTATCTTAAAAGTACTTTCAAATTATAACTTTACATATTCACAGGAGCTTACATGGGCAAGGGATATGTCATATCTGTTACTTACATGGCCATGTATTTCCATACGAGAAAAAATAACGTCTTTAAAGTTTGACAAGTTTATAATATCTTACATGGTCCCTTTACAAAGCCATGTATTTTACTTACATAGGTGTGTATATCTTCATACAAGCATGTGTCTCCAAAATAACTCTTAATTCTTCCATTTTATGGAACAATTTCCATAAAGTTCTCCTCTTTTTGATCCATGAAGGCAATTAAGACTTGAAAACACTTTATAAAAAATAAGTACCAAAATGATGTAAATCTCTCAAATAACCAACAAAAAAACTCAATATGGGTAGAAAAATATATTACAATAATCGTTTATTAAACATCCTCGCACTCAAGCTATTATTTGACTTCAAGTAAATCATAATCCAAATCATCAATTTTAAAAACATCCATCCTTTATTAACCTCAACCTATCCATATGTACCTTAAATATCATATCATATTAATCAAATTAATATACAAGTAGATTCAAGTTATCCTAAAACCGAATATCATAAATCAATATTAGTATCAATCATATTGATAATCTTTTTTAAATCAAAAGCACAAATTCCACACCCTCACAAAGGGTTTACTCAATGCACTTAAATTGTTTAGGTTGGAAAATATTACAAACTCTCAAATCATTACATAGAAGCATTCTTAACCATAAACTTTCTATAAAATCACATCTCTATTACCTGTAAATAAATTAAAAATCAAAATCAAAATTAATTTTAAATAGGATTTAATAAAGCTTAGGTAAAGGTATGGTAGGGATAATTAAAAAGAGGAACAACATTGAAGAAACATCACATAAACAAGATTGAATAAAGCTTGGTTCTTTATAGCATTGGTCCTTCAAACAATAAATTCATTGGTATAACATTAATTCTTCTCTCTAGCAAATATTTCAACTTTTCCTTTTCTTTCTAATATGCTCGTAACACATAATTTTTAACTTTTGAAATTCTTTAAGTAACTTTAGATAGAATACAAAATTACACAATTAAAGCACTCGAGAAGAAACAAATTTCACAATCACTAAGTAACAAAAATCATATAAGTATTATACCTTTTCTTTTAATATTCTCACTATAACCCATGTTCCAATTAGTCAAGTAAGGGCAAATTACTTTAGGATTCAAAAATAATGAAATCTTCTTAAGAAACGTAGGGTAAAGGCTATTAATATGGTTGTAATCAATCAAGAAAATCTCCTAAAGGATTAAAATAGGGTGGATTATAATAAAAAAACTAGGTTAAAATAAAGGGTTGAATACAAGTGTCTTTATCATTTTAATGCCCTTAGTTTAAAAAAACATTTGATCTCAAAATGAATAATAAAAGGAAGTTCTAGAATAGTCCAATTATGTATGATACCACACACTAGAGAATAAAAAAGCATAAAATAACGATGTATTTGCTCTTAGGCTTAAAAGCTTACAAATAGGCTCCATGTGTGTAAATAATATGCAATTTTCATTCAAATTAGCTATCTTAGTGTTTACTAAAAATATGGATTATAAAAGCAAGTATATTCTAACTTTAATCCTTTGATATGCTAATTTAATTCAATCATCAATAATAACCTAAAGTGTTTAAGACATATTTTAACTAAATTGTGATGTCAATTAATAATTATGAATAATAAAGATTATAATAAGATTAAAAATTGAATTTCTTTTCAAAATTTTCATTAAGCCCTTCTCCACATTTAAAATTGTACATTATCCTCAATGTACATAATAGAAACATGAAAAAATAAAATAACAAATAAAACATAAAATGTGAGAAAGGTATATTTAGTACTTCCTTGAATAATAAAAATTACATATTCTAAACTCTTCATATTATGTACAGTCATCCTTACAAAATAGAAAAAATGGATATAAAGATAAAAGAAAATAATAATAATTCTAAAATCACAATAATAAAGTTTAAAAAATAAAAATAAAAATCGAAATAAGAATAAGAATAATATAGAAATAATAAAAGAAACAAAAAACCCTAATAAAACATCCAGGCTACCTCTTTAATTATCAATAAAATATGTTGGTCATCGAAGGATCCTCGGGTCTTTGAGCATCATATGGCCATAGATCGAAAGATGATACAACCTCTCTAGATGGTAGAGGTGCTATGGATATCTCGAGGTGTCCCACCATTTACAATATGACCTCCTTCATCCACCTATCATCAGCCTCTCGCCTTGTTATCTAGTTCGACAACTTTAGTTCCAGGGTCTAAGTGGAGTCAATGTCCTAGGTGATCTTGCATTAGTTGACAAGTCTAAGTTCTCCTCATGCACTATTCCTCCCATTTATGATGGTGGCGAGTCCTGTTTTGGTGGTTGCTCTGCTAAATTGGTGTCTGCTCCCAAATTTACCAACTCATCCAAGATCTTGATTAGTAGATAGACGTATTTTGTTGGTCCCCATCTTTTATGTACCATATGCATATTCCATATAAAATTTAAATTGAAGAGACCATCGTACTTAACAGCCTCATTAGTGGTAACCTCCAAAATACTCCCATTATCTTTGTCAATCACGTCACATAGGGCCCTATGCATATCACCCCTATCTTCTTCTCCTCGCTCTAACACCATAAAAATTAGGCTAAAGAGTGCCTTAAGTATATCGTCATATTCTCACTCATACTCCACACATATAAAATATCTAGGTTCCTAATGACTCCAAAACAATTACTTTGCCACTCAAGGTATGACTCAGGAGGCTACAGATGTACCTGAGTGTAGGATGTCAAAGGGTGGAAACCTTGAATTTGCTTGGATTGTAGGTATTCTCCTTACTGATGATGCAATAGAAGTGACGAGCTTACATTCTGTATAAGAAATCTATCTTAAGATTCCTGTAATCTTGAATCTCCATAAAGTCTCGATCATAAAGGCTTATCATCATAAAGAAGTTTGTATAACTCATCCTTATCATCTCTCCGATCATCCTAAATTAGATCGTACTTGGTTGGTCCCAATCATGATGGCCCTTTTTCACAAAGAACTTGGAGATCATTTTGAGTGTAAGCTCCCATTTTATAGGCTCCACGATCTCTAAGAATTGAGACCCTGTTTTAAGCTAAGTATGTTTTACCCAAGGACGGTCAAAAAATAAGTGTGCAGGAAATTAATATGCACTTAATTGATTAGACATCTATTTCGTAACGTTTAGTGATTAATGCTATAAAATGCTTAGGACACTCACTTTAGTTTATATTTGGTTTTAGGTACAATTTGGAAGTGAAAGAGCTAAAGTGAGTTGAAAGCACAATCTTTGGGCCGTCTTCTTGAGATTCACACTCACTTGTCTTTATCAAACAAAAAGAAGAAGGATTAGAGCAATAGGAGACAAGAAAGTGCATGAAGATGAAGAGTAAATTGTCATGGATAATAGATTCACGCCTATGAAAAACGTGTTGTGGGCATGACACTCTTCTCATACCCATAACACAAGCATGTCCACCCAAAACCTTAATTTTAAATGTAAATAGACATAATGTGATGGTAGAAAGAATTTTTTGTTGGGGAAAATCATTTTAAGGGTGTGAGCTCTCAGTTTTTAAAGAAGAGGGGCAAAAAGCTTAATATTTGGGAGACCTATAGAGGGCTGATCTTCCTGACACCGGTTGAGAGTTGATACCAACGTCGAAGAACCCGGTTAAGCATTTCTATCAATGTATTTATTGTTCTTTCTCTTTTAGGGATTGATTATGTTATCCTATGTCAATTGCTTGGGTGTTATGTAAGAATGGTTAAATGCTCTATTTAATTGTTTTTATGTATGAACCTATTGCTAGAATTTCAATAAGATCTATAATTCTTATGTTGAGATTCATTTGTGGCAACTAATAGTTTCTGATCATTAGGGATAACATAATCTAGGTTAAATTACCTGAGATTGTATGGTTGTTGTCTTGATTAATCTGTTTTCCTAACTCATAATTCATCTTTCCAATTAAATCTAAAGAGCTTGTCCTAGGTTGTTTGATAGCTAGGTTTAATTAACGAGTTCTTAATTAAACATGACCTAAAGAAAAATGGGGTTAATAGAGCTTATTGTTAATCTATGAATAATAGTTTCTAGGAGAGGTATGAGAATAATAATTCAATGAACTATGATTAACTATGTGTAGGCCAAGATTGAACCAATGATCAAGTCCATAACGTATTCATCACTTTTCTCATTTTTTAATGTTTTTTTTAATTTATTTTTCTTAGTTTAGTTTCATTTTATTTTCTTATTTGAAAATCAAACCAAACCCCCTATAACCTAAACACCAATTCTTTTCATAACAAAAGCTAACCGAACACTCTCTGTGAGATTAACTTAGGCTTAGCACTGCGATAGTTGTAGGTCTAGTTATTTTGAGTAGTGTTACGATGTGCTATGTCAATTTTGGCTCTGTTGCTAGGGAGTGTGGTACTTTAGTTTTTGATATTAATTTTAATTGGATTTGTGTACATATTTGTTTATAATTAGTTTCTTTTTAGTTATTTCTTAATCTTTTCACTTTTTGTCTAGTGTTTACGTTTTGAAAAAAAAAACATAGAAGGAAGTTGTTTCTTTTATAACTCATATTCCCAATTCTATAGCTTAGATTGGAATGATCATAATAACTTTATTTATGGATGACATAACCACCAAAATTACTTCCTTGATATTTTGCAAGACGCACAACAATTTTTGTATAGACCAGAAGTTTCTTATCATAACTTAGGTCCATCTCTAGAAGAATTAGTTAATGTTGTCGCTACTAACACTTTGCTATTTCAGCTGGAGGAAAGGAAATTTCGGAAGGATACAAGGTTTAGTGTCCAAGATTTAGAGAGGCAGCAAAAATCAGGTACATCTTTAGAAGATTTATTTAGGCTTAATTTGAGGGAGTAGTGGCGGTTGACAACCTACTGAAATCAACCTGCTGAAATGATAAGTACTTATTGAGAATAAGTACTTATGTGTTTAGGATTATTGTTTTGGGAACTGCTGAAACATGAAAATAGGTGTTTGGCAAGTGCGGTTGCGATTGCAGTTGCTAAAAAGAGAAAATGATTGAAAAGCCCATTGATTTAATGAAATATTAATTGTTGTATAAATAATTAAAAAATATAATATTAGTCATATAAATTTAAAATTATAAATAAGAAAATATTTAATTAAAATAAGAAAATATAAATAAAATAAATTTAGTAAATAAAATATTTCATAAAAATATATTATTAGTTATATTAATTAAGAGTATAATGGAAAATAATACTTGTAGTGAAGGTTATTAATGGAAAGTAAAATTTCTACCATAGAAGCAATTTCCTACCGCAACCCTCTTTCTGCTCATTGATTTCTGTGGTGGTACCGGACTTTTCTTCAACCTTCGGTTGTTTATCGCAAATCCAAACATGTAACTGCCTTTGGAAACTACGGTGAATAAGTACTTATCCGCACCGCACCGCAGATCCAAACGTAGCCTTAATGTTTATGTTACTAATACTTGCAAGTTCAGCATAATATGATACAATTCTAGCAAGATACAACGTCTTAGATCCAGAACCTGGCAAGCTAAGTGGCTCAACTGGTAGAAGCTATCAACCGCCTAACATCACAAAGCTAAAAGACACAACTATCTTAACCTGAAGTGTACCTAAGGGATGTTAGTTCAGAGACCTTATAGAGTGAAGAAGAGCTTGAGAATCTTGAGAATACTACTCAAGGAATTTCTTATGAAGAAGAAGTTAAGGAGGATCTTGAAGGAGAAAAGGATAGATCATTTGGCGTGAAAGTGAGTACTGAGTCCATAATTATTTTAAAGATTAATCCTTCACCTTTACCCAGCAGATTGGAGAATTGAACAAGGAAGAGAAAGGTGAAGAGATATTCCAAAAGTATGGGGACTTAGTAGAGATTGATATTTGAAGCTAGGGAGTATGCTAAAAAGAGAGGTCATTGACTTAGAGCCTATCCTGAACAATTTCAAGTGGAGGAAGCACATGTGACACTTGAAGATCACAATTTTGTCATATGATGAGGAAAATGAGAATTTGAGCCAGCAACAATAAATAAAGGTGCTGATTGGGAACCCAAAGGAAGTTTATTTCTGTTCCGTTACATTTTTGCATTTCTTTTTTATATACATGTGTGTTTTTAAGTTTGTTTGTTTCTTACATGTTTCTAAGTTTTCAAACAAAAAGAGAGAGAGAATAAAAAAACACACAAACATTTTCTCTTTTTCTATTGCTTCTAGGACTATATAGTCATGATTAGAGAGTGAATTGAATAGAAGAATCCATGGCAACTTAGCATATACTTGTACTCATGTGATTGTTCAATATACATTAACTTTAGAACAGTAGTGATAAGTGGTAGACACAAGCCAGTGAGATTTTGAGCCTTTATAGACTGACACATCTATATCAGTCTCATTGTATTTTGTTTACGTGTGGCCTTCATGATATGTACATCCTGACTTTGCTTTAATTTTCTATTCAAGACCACATTTTTATCATATGTATTAACATGGAGATGATATGGGCATTCTTTGTTTATAAGTTATATTAACCAAATAACCTACCTATTTATATGATTTTCCTTTTAACAAGCCACTTTGAGCTTTATTAGCCTTTCTTTTTGTGCTAACCACATTACCTGCTTTAAACCTAACCAAATGTCCTACCGAAGCCTCCAAGCTAGTGGATCATTTGTTGATTGTTGATGATTATAGATGTACAAAAGTATAATTGTGGGGGTGTGCATATATGTTGGTTAATTATATTTGTCAACATGTCATATTATGAATTCCATTATTGGTGGTGTAGATTCTTTCAATTTTTATAAAAAAGGAGAAAATAAAAAAGAAAAGAAAAGAAAAAAATTGTTTAAATAAAAGTACCAATAAGGAAATGTAACTATTTTGCAAATTTATTTATGATTAATGTCTCCTCCTAAAGTTGTATGGAATGGGTGACTTGACTATAATGCATATGAGGTAGATTTTGCTTCCAAAGGTCCCTATGGTTATAAAGTTTTGATTATGATCAACTTTAGTGAGTGATATATACTTCATTTGGTTTGTGGTGTGAGAGCTTGAATTTTAGCTAGGAAATATAGTTTTTGCATTCATCATAGTTGATGTACACAATTATGAGTGAATGTTGGTTTTTGGGCTTGATATTATATTAAAAGTTAATTTTGCTTCACTAGGTTTGATGGCTTTTACACTAAACTATCCAAATACATCTCACCTTATCCTTGCCTACATTATAACTTAGAAAAGTCCTTTAATTCATGATGATGCATGTGACTCTTAGACGTGGAGAAATGAAATGATATGCAAAGTTGTGGAATGTCATGATCATCAATGGTGTTTGAGTGTACCTATGGATATATCTAATTTAAACACATTTTGTCCAAGTCTACCTCTAGATTGCTCAGTTTCTAAAGGTAATGATAATTGATTGATCATGAGTAGAACTGTTGAATGTTGAAATCTTGCTATGGTTTTGAAATTTATTTCTCTTCACTTATAACTATCTATTTTTATGAAATATGGAAAATGAGTAAGTGTTTTTGGGTTTGTGACTTTAGTTTTGATGTTTTGCCCAAGGACAATCAAAAGCTAAGTGTGGGGGAAATTGATATTTACTTAATTTATTATACACTTATTCTGTAACATTTAGTGATTAATGCTATGAAATGCTTAGGATACTCACTTTAGTTCATATTTGGTTTTAGGTACAATTCGGAAGCGAAAGAGTTAAAGTGATTCAAAATCATAATCATTAAGTCGTCTTTTTGAGATTCACACTCACTTGTCTTCACGGAATAAGAAGAAGAAGGATTAAAGCTACAGGAGATAAGAAAATGCACGAAGATGAAGAGCAAATTGTCATGGACAATAGATTCATGCCTATGATAAATGTGTCATCGGCATGAGTGGGCATGACACTCTTCTCATGCTCATGACACAAGCTTGTCCACCCAAAACCCTACTTCTAAATATAAATAGACATAATGCTATGGCAGAAGTCATTTTTTATTGGGGGAAATCATTTTAAGGGTGTGAGCTCTCGGTTTTTAAAGAAAAGGGGCGACATACCTCATATTTGGCAGACCCATAGAGGGTTAAGCTTCCCGACACTAGTTCAGAGGTGATATCAACATCAAAGAACCCGATTAAGCATTTCTGTCATTGTATTTGTTGTTCTTTCTCTTTTAGGTATTGATTATGTTATCCTATGTCAATTGTTTGGGTGTTGTATAAGAATGATTGAATGCTCTATTTGATTGTTTTTATGTATGAAACCATTGCTAGAATTTCAACATAATTCGTAATTGTTATATTGAGATTCATTTATGGCAACTAATGATTTTTAATCATTATGGATAACATAAATTAGGGTAAATGACCTGAACTTGTGTAGTTTTTTCCTTGATTAATCTATTTTCCTAAATCGTAATATGACTGTCCAATTAAATCTAAGGAGCTTTCAAACGCTAGGTTTAATTAACCAGCTCTTCTTAACTAAACATGACATAAGGGAAAATTGAGGTTAATAGAGCATATTGTTAACCTAAGATTAATAGTTGCTAAAAGAGGTATCAGAGTAACAATTCAATGAACTATGATCAAATATGTGTAGGCCGAGATTAAAATGATGACCGAGTCCCTAACGTATTCATCACTTTTCTCATTTTTGAATGTTTTCTTTAATTTTTTTGTTAGCTTATTTTCATTTTATTTTCTTATTTGAAAATCAAACCAAACCTCCTTATAACCTAAACACCAATTCTTTTCATAACAAAAGCTAACTGAACACTCTCTATATGATTGACCTAGACTCACCATTGCTATAGTTATAGGTCTAGTTATTTTGAGTAGTGTTACGATGCGCTACATCAATTGACCAATAAGTTAATCTAAATATGGAATTAGTAATACAATTCCAAAAAATTCAAGTACAAAATTTAACAAATAAACTATACTAAACATAACAAAAACCTAGTTCATTCAAAATACTAAGCTGAAATGAAATTAAATTAAGAAATAATGTTTAATTACTAAAAAACAAATTAGACCTAATATAACAAATTCATCGCAATTCATCACATTGAGAGCAAAATTCATATATCAAAATCAAATTTCATCCAATTATCGTGCAATTTATTAAATTATTCTAATAATTCATAGGGAAAAGAATGAAATTTAACTTGTAATTGAAAATCAAGCACAAAACTTGGAAAAATCACCCTAAGATGGAACAATAGTGTAACCCTAGCATTTTGGAGATTAAAAACCCTAAAATTAACAAAAATATCTAAAATTTCCAAGTTTAATTAACGTAAAAGACAAAAAAATCCTACTTGGGTGTTGTAAAAATCACTCAAAAAATGTTGGCTTGGTTAAAGAAGGAAGAGGTACAGCAGGTGGGTGGCAAACGAGGGAGAGACAAATGGGAAAGAACAAGAAAAATTAGGTTTTTAACATATTATAGACTTAATGGGTAGATTACACAGTGGTGTAATTGGTTGTGTAAGTCATTGTAAATTTGTGACCCTAGAAAAATCCATGTGACTTTTTGTGAACTTACATAGTCATATACATGGTCGTGTGTTTGACTATGTAAATCACTATGAATGTGCAATTTTTGACATAGGCACGTGTTATGACATGTTCTAAGTAACTTAAGATACCTGGGTGTGTCCTATGCACATGTAACTAACTTTAAACATATGGGAAAATTTTTTAAAAGATTTAACAAACATGTCTAGTGACCATGTAAAAAAGCTAAATTGAAATTTGTGTATACATAAACATCTGCACAGGTGTCTACATGACTATGTATCCCTAAAAGTTCCTTAAATTTTTTAATTCAAAGTCATAACGGTCAATAAAATATAATAAAAACATAAAAAAATATTCAAAATCAAATGAAGATGCTTTACAACCTAACATAAAACAAACTAAAAAATAATGAAATCTTAAACTAAATAAAAAAATAAACAAAATATCACAATCAAGTTAAAATATTTTAATTCTTAGGTTGCCTCATAAGTAGCACTTTTTTAATGTCTTTAGCTCGACGTATCTATCATGTTTAAGGTGGCTTAGAGAGATTAAGTTTGTTGTTTCTTATTGTGGGTTCCTTAAACTCTAAATAAGTTATCTACTTTTTCCTTTTACCACATTTTAATCCTTCTTTCTCAATTAAACTGAAAACTTCTCCAACAAACTTTTATAAGAAGATTTCTATAAAAGATAGAAAACTAAATCATCAAATAAACCACTAGAATCATTAGAATCAACAAGGTCAAGGAAATTATTCAACACATCAGACATTTTAAATATGGCCTCTTCGTTCGTAACCCTAAGCACTAGCCTTCCCTTAATAAAATCAATAATTGACCTACCAGTGACTAAAAAGGTCAACAAAGAACTAGAGTTACCTTATTTCTTCCTTTATGTTAAGAATCATCGAATTAACTAGGGAGATGAATTTATCAACCTTCATAAGTTTGCTTATTGATCTATTTGCTAATTTTAAACTTATCCAAGTAAGTTTCAATTCACCTAATCCTAGTTTCCTTAAAAAAAAGGTATCACATTAATATAAGCCCCTAGGTCATTTAAAGACTTTTTTAATTTTAAGCTATGTATTTGAAAAAGGATAGTAAAACTTCCTATATCTTTAATCTTCTCTAGTAGCTTGCTTTGAAAAATCACTACGTAGCTTCACTTAGTGTCAGAGTCACTAACTCCTCCAACTTCCTCTTGTTTTATAGTAAATTCTTCAAAAATTTTGAGTACTTCAGCAGCCTAAACATGGGTAATTAATGTAAAGTTGTTCAAATAGTTCAAGTAACTTACCAAACTGATTATCCATTCAATCTTTCTTCACTTTGGCAGGATAAAGGATAATGCTAAAATTCCTTGAATTTTTGAATGTGCCCTTCACCTTTATCTTTCTCTTAACTTGTAATGCTATTCCTTTTCTTATCTTAAGGATTGTTTTCTTGTTATAGCTCTTTTCCACTCATAAGGGTATTTCCATCACACATTCTTTAGGATTTGTCTCTGTGGTACTAGGAAAAAATTCCTTGTGATCTTTTAGAAATTAACTTGGAAAGTTGGTAGATCTTAGTTTCCAAGTTATATATAAAATGCCTCTTGCTTCCTTAATGAATTCTTTGTGGATTGAAATCTTGCTTCTAAATTTTGAAGAAACCTATGCATGATGTCCTCCATGCTTGGTTTCTTTTCTTAAGGTGGGTGTTGCTGAAATCTTGGTAGAGGGTTGTCCCTTAACTGCCCTTGATTACCCCTAGAAAATTTTAGGTGGATCATCGATCCCAAATTGTATGTATTACTATATGGGTTATTCTAGGGTCTAGGATTAGTTCCCATATAATCCACATGCACGGGCTATAATGGTTGACTTTTTTGACTTAGATGTCTTAGCTCACACACCTCATACGATATAACTTGTAATTCTTTAAAATTCATAGTTAATCTATTGATCCTTCTACTTAGTACTTTAACCTAGTTTTCCAATTCTGTAACTGCATCAACATCATATAATCCCATTAACTTTCTAAGTCTTGGTCAAGAAAAGCACCACTGATAATTGTTCATCACTATGTCTTTAACAAGGTCTTGGGCTATTTTAGCGTCATAATATTTAGAGTACCCCCAACTATTTTGTTTATCATCTACATTTTTTTTTTAGCTTATTGTAGAAGGTTTGTATTTGCATCCACAATCATGGACCATAATATTGCCTATGTGTAATATAATGTCTCTCAATCAGCTTAGGCATATGATTTAATACTGGATTTCGACTTTATGGTATCATAATGTCTATCAAACTACACAAATTGTTGAACCAATTAAATAATACTTGATTTAATCTTGAAATTGTTTGCTTTAAAAAATAGTCTCACGATGTTGGACTCCATTCATTCAATTTCAGGCCAGTGTAATCAAGCATAGTCCTTAGATGGTTTGACATAGTTTTTAATTCTTTGGTATTAATATGAATTTCCAAGTCCTTTATCTATCAATCTAACTTAAACTCTCTATGTAAGGTTCTTTAAAGATTCCAACAAGTTGTTCTCTCAATCTCTAGATCTTTTTCAACTAGGTGCAATGGATTCCCTCGGGTTATAAACTAACCCCAAAACTTGTAGAAGCAATAAAAACCAAAAAGTTAATCAAATAAGTAAGCAAATTAAAAAAGAAATTAAAAACAAAGAAATAAGTAATAATGGATAAATTAATAAAAGCAAGGTTTTCTTAATATTATAATCCCTAAAAAATGGTGCCAAAAACTTGATTGATATAATTTTAAACCATAAGTGCATAGTATAGATATAGCTAGCAATAACAAGTATGGGTCGATCCTATGATCAATACAAGTACTAGTAATGATCTCTTTCCTATTATCTAATCATAAAATAAAGATGATTTATTTTAAAACTAAACTAAACTAGAATTCAACATAATAATGAATCAAGATGAATACGACACAAAGATTAATTGAATATCAAATAACTAATAACTAGGTGATAAATCCCTCTAAGTTCTCTTAATTATTAACCCTTTAATATATAATTCAATTATTGATCATTGGAATACGGAAATTCCTATCTTCTACTAATATCTTTCTCAAGGCTATTAATAACTAATCCTTAGTTGATTAATTGAAAACTCTTTCAAGTTAAAACCCATAAGTTCACATCACATCGATTCATGAATTTATATATTAGGTTTAACCCTAATCTAGAGAATTTATGTCGACTTATCTCTAGGTTTACATACAACCAGTTACGGTAGATTTATGCATTTAAAAGTACATCTCAACCTTAATCATATGAAACCAAATATCAAACTAACATCTCGTAAAGTTAATCCAAAAATGGAAACACATAATTGAATCTTAATAAATCAATCAATAAAACTGCATTAAATAAAAGATCAAATCATAATATCCATCCCAACTTAGGGTTCATGCTACCTAGGCATTAATAAAACTTAGTTTTTAAACATATAAAATGAAGAAAACATTAAAATTTTAGAAGAAGCATTAAAAAGACAATAATGTATAAATATGTATATCCCTCTTCTCTCTAATGAAATCCATTTGAATCCTTGATGAAATGCTACTCTCTATCGAATCCATTGAAGTAATCTTCAAGTTTTCCTCATCCTAAGTTTAGAATTTTGTCTTCTACTTTAACTTTAGTTTCTAACTACTAACCTAGTCGCCTCTTTCCCTTCTCCTTTTTATGATTGCCTTATACTGCGAAACTAGGGCTTTTGGATTATACACAGTCAGTCATAAAATTATGTGATTGGTCATGTGTCTTAAAAACTTAAAAATTATGACTTCACATGTTCAGAGGAGCTTACATAGGCAAGAGACACATTCGTTTATGTTACTTACAAAGGCATGTATCTCTTTACTAGAAAAAATAGTATCTTTGAATCTTTAAACATTTCTAATCTCTTACATGGTCCTTTTACATGACCATGTATGTTACTCACAGGGTCGTATGTCTCTAAATCATCTCTAATTCTTCCATTTTATGCCACCAGTTTCCTTGAATTATCCTCCTTTTGGTCCATGAAGGAAATGAAGACCTAAAAACACCCTTGAAATCAAATAAGTACCAAAAAACATAAAATTCTCAAATAACAAGCCAAAAAATATATGGCTAGAAAAACATAGTACAATAATTATTTGCCAATGGCTCTCTGTAACTATATTAGTGCTTTGGGTGTTAAAAGCTTTATCCTTCAGAAGGGAAAGGTTTATATGGATGTTAAAAGGAGATATGAACTCATTTTTCTTCAATTCTATCTTTAACAAAGTAACTCTAATAAAAATTCTTATTTTTATGATGTGGTAGGCTAGAAAATAGAGGAGAAAAAGTAGCTAATAAAGCTTACACCCATTTACTTTTACAATGTTTTTGATATTTCTTCTTCTTCTACTACTTATACTTTTATCACTTAGTAACTTTTTTGTTAAATCCATTTTTGAGAGTCAAGCTATAGAGTTAATTAAGTAAGTTGAGATACCTGATATTGAAGCAATTGTTTTTAGTTTCAACCATAATGATTCTCTTGGACTAGATAGGTATAACATTTATTTCTTCTGAGTATCTTGGCACCTAATCAAACACTAGGTTTATTAAGTTGCTAAAGAAGTCTTCAAGATAGGTAAACTCCTTCAGCAGTTTAATATGATCCATTTCCCCAACCTTATCTCAATTAAGGAGTTTAGACCCCTCTCTTTTTAAAATATTTTTTACAAAATCATTGCTTCTATATGTAGTTTTGTATGAAATATTTGATATGTAAATCTTAAAGAGCTTTCATTAAATATAAAAGCATTAAACACAACATTCTTTTGGTACATAAATTGCTTAAAGGCTACCAACGTAAAAGTTCTAAAAAAAATTTTCCTATAAAAATAGACTATTATAACACTTTTGATATCATAATTTTGAGTTTCAATAATCAAACAATGAAAGCACTTGACTTTCCTCACCTGTTTGTTATTTGGATCTAGTAATATATCTTTAAAGTTATTCATAACATCTTGATTAATAGTGAGCTTACTTTATGTTTAAAAATGATAAAGGCGTTAGGCAAGATGATCTTATTTCACCTTATCTTTATGTAATTTGCGTTGAAGTTTTCTCAATGCTATTTTAATTCAATATTAGGAGGGAAATTAGCTTTAAAATTCTTCATAACTATTTAAAGCAAAGAATCTTTAATTTGCCTTTTTGCTAATGACTTTTTACTCTTTTGTAAGGATGAAACTCATTCCATAAAGGTGACTATAGACTCTCTAAAAATCATCTACTTACTTTCGAGTTTCAGCTTTAATGAGGATAAGAATTTTATTATTATATCTAATTTTGTTGAAGACCAAGTAGATTATCTTGCTTTAGTTGCATGGTTAAGGTTGGGGAAGCTATCATCATATATCTTGCTATTCTTTTTTTTGAAAAATTAAAATTAATTAGAATTAATAATAGAAGAGTGTAAGAATACAACAATGGGTCTGCTCACATGAGACAGCCCAACCATAACCCAAAGGATTAAAACGGTATCGCACAAAACATTAAACACTCATCTCTAAACACAAAATGATGGCGTAAGAAGATGAAAACGTTTAAACATTAGGGTAAAACGAATTCGTTCTTTTAGTCGAAGACGTTGGAAGCTTCTAGATTGGGAAGGAGGACGAAGGCGATGGAGAGATGCTGACTCAGTTTATGCGGCTTATCTTCTTCATAATGGATCCACTGCATCGATGAGGGCTTAGGTAAGCTAGATTTCTGCAAATTGTGATTTCAATCGTGATTAGGGCATAAATTTATTCCCTTTTCATCTGTACAGGGATTATCTTTAAAGCACAGATCCACCACCCATAGGTAAATCGACTCTGTCTGGAGCTTTCCTTATGGCTAAAGTTACCCCTTTTGAATAGACTCTGAGCAGATGAAGCTCAGATCCGCCACCCACCCTGGTATGTCGACACTGTTTGATGCTACCTATATTTGTTTTTTCAGGGGCCCAAGGGATATCTTAGTATTCTTATTACTCCTAAGAGGCTAAATTTTTTTAATTAATAGGTCATCTTTGGCCCCATTTGTAAGAGGATTGGCCATTGGGTCAACAAAAGATTATCTTATGTAGGCAAGACTCAACTTATTAAATCTATTCTAAATAACTTGTATGATTATTGGATACCTCATATTACACTTCCTAGGACTAAGGGCCTTGAGAAAATCATGAAGAATTTACTTTAGATGGGGGATGCTTATAGGAAGCCTCATGTTAAGGTGAAATAGAATAATATTGGATTTTATAAAGAGAAAGGTGGTATAGGGATTTGGCCTATTTAATTAAACAATAACATTCCATTTGCTAAGAGGCTTTGGAGAATACTTATAAACAAAGAGTATATTTGGTTTAAATGGGTAAACGAGGATCACCATAGTTGGAAAATCAAACCTTCTGTAGAATCCTCTTAGACCTTATGAATATTTTGAAATTGGAATGAAAACTTTTCCAAGAATTCAAACATAATATTAAGAATGACAGATCTGCTTTATTATGGCATGAAAATTGGTGTAATATTGTCCCTCTTTACTTGCTTCCTCAATTAAACATATGTTGAAGCCAAAATCCAAAATCTCTAGGCTTATCAACGGTAATGAATGGTTCAACAAACATAGTGTTTCCAACTTATCAAAGAGAATTTGCCTACTTTCCTTCCTAATCAGTTAAACCATAATGATATCCATTAGATCAGACACTCAGGATTAGTTAGCAACAAGTCAGTTTACCAACTCTGTAGGAATCCTACTCCAAAAGTCTACTAGGAAAAGTTAGTATGGAATAATAGTATCCCTTTATGCTTTTATTTATAGTATGGCTTGCCAATAAAAATAAACTCTCTACTCATGATATGATCAAAAGTTCCCATCCTATTTCACCTTTTTGTCAACTATGTTATAATAAAGATGAAGGTGGGGATCATCTATTCTTTAAATGTGTTTTCTCTAAAGGTTTATAAAACTCTATTTAATAATTAAATACTCATGTTTGTAATTTGGAAGAATGGGATTAATTGATCTCTTGGTCATCTTGACGGTAAAATTTAAATGATGTTGATTTCATCATTACTAAGGTATCCTTTATACTATTATTTATGCTTTATAGAAGGAAAGGAATGAGCCTTTCTTTAATGGAAAAGTGTTACGTAACAATTCATTCTACTTTAAAACACTTTATAAGATTAGATTTATCATTTAATCAAATCTTTCTAACTTGATCTCCCCTATAATGAATACTAGATGGTGGATTAACAGCTAATAATCCATTCATCGAAGAATTCATCCATGTTAATTCCCTCATGCAAGGAATAGTTTATGTATGAGACATTACTCTTTTTCTTATAGTAGATGTTGTGAGTTTTGACTTTTGCTTTAATATCAGCTTGTACTTACCATTGTTGTTTCTCCCTATAGCTGGCATTGTTAGTTTCTTGTTACACTAGTTTCTTCAGATATTTTTTATGAACCCTTTGGGGAGTTTATTAATATAATTTTTATTTATAAATTTTAAAACAATTAAGAATTTTTTTAATTATTTTCAAAATATAATTAAATTAGTGAGTGTTTTCCCATCTACTACAAAGATAGAACCATTAAAATCTGCTAAAATAATATCAAATCTCTTTATGTATAAGTTTTGTTAAAATGTCAATCAATAAGATTATAGTTAAGACCTTACAAAAGGAGTTATCAAAATGGAAGTCTATATAATTAGACCGGCCACTGCTACTATAACCTTATCACATATAGTGAATCTTTTGATATCCTAAAATTCTGGTGCTAACAATTACTATAAATAAGAAGCTCAACTTAAAAGTAATGAATATTAAAAAAATTAGAAAAATCTTTTGGAAGGATTTTGGTAGCGTGTTATAACGCTACATAAAATAACGAGACCTAAAACTATATCTAATAGTAAGTCTAGATCGATCCTGCAGAGAGTGTGTGTAAAGCTTTTGAAATGAACATAATCGATGTTTAGGTTATAGGGGGTTTGATTTGATTTTAAAAAATAAAATAAGATGAAACTAAACTAACAAAAGCAAATTAAACAAAACATTCAAAAATGATAAAGAGTGATGAATATGTTAGGGATTCGATCATCGATTCAATCTCAGCCTACACATAATTAAATATAATTTATTAAATTGTTGTTCTCATACCTCTCATAGCAACTATTGATCGTAGGATAACAATAAGCTCTGTAAAGCCTGGTTTTCTCTTAGGTCATGTTCAATTAAAACAAACTCTTTAACCAAACCTAGCTATCTAACAACCTAGAATAAGCTCTGTAGATTTAATTGGAAAGCCGCATTGCGAGTTAGGAAAATAGATGAATCAAGACAACAACCACATATGCTTAGGTCATTAAAGTAGTTTACATTAGACACCAATTAGAAACACAACAATTATGGATTGTATCCCTAATGATTCGAAGCGATTAGTTGCTATAAATAAATCTCAACATAACAATTACAGATTATATTAAATATTCTAACAATATCCAAATACAATAATTACGAAATGTGTTTAAGATTCTAGAAATGGGTTCATACATAAACAATCTAACGATAATGAGATTACGATCATTCATACATGAAAACCCAAATCCATAAGCATAGGATAACCTAAACAATTCTTAGAGAGAGAAAGAACAACAAATACAAAGATAGAATGTTTAACCGAGTGGGTCTCTGACAATGTCTAGCTATGCTCTTTATTCTTCTCCTGAAACCTCCTAAACATTTCATACCTGTTTCTATCATCACATGTCTATTTATACAAAATAATTAAGTTTTTGGGTAGCCCAGGTGTGAAAGTCACGACCATGATATGTTGTTTCACGAGCGTGACTTTGAGTTATGGGTATGACTTGGAGTGTCACGCCTATGCAAGTGAGTCACAACCATGACATATCAAGTCATGGGCATGACTTGATGAGTCGCGACCATGAAAAATTAGTTATGGCCACGAATTGCAATACTCATGGCCATACTTTTCATTTTATGTACTTTATTGTCTCCTCTTCACCCTAATCTTTCTCCTTATTGCTCCATGAAGACAATTGAGTGTGAATCTTAAGAAGATGACTGAATGAGTGCTTTCAACTCACTTTAGCTCTTTTGCTTCTGAGTTATACCTAAAACCAAATTTGAAAGAAATTGAATGTCTTAATCATTTCACAACATCAATAACTAAGTGTTATGGAATAAAAGTAAAATCAATTAGGCACATATCAAATTTCCCCACAATTAGCTTTTGACCGTTCTCGAGAAAAACATCAAAATCAAAGTCACAAACTTAAAACACTTACTTATTTTCTATACTTCCCAAGAATAAATAGTCATAAGATAAAAGGAATAACTTTCAAAAATCATAGCAAGAACTCAACATTCAATGCTTCTACTCATAATCAGTCAACAATCACCACTTTTAGAAATTGAGCAATCTAAAGGTAGACTTTGCAAAATGTGTTTAAAAATGATAAATTTATAGGTACACTCAAACACCATTCATAATCATGACAGTCCACAACTTTGCATATTATTTCATTTCTCCAAAACTAGGATTCATATGAATAATCATAAATCAAAGGACTTTCTTGGTAATGTAGTGTAAAAGTCATCAAAGTTAGTAAGACAAGAAAACACTCAATATACCATCAAATGAAAAAGCTAACACTCACTCACTATTGTGTACATCAACTATGATGAATGCAAAAACTATGTTTTATAGCTTAAATTCAAGTTCTCACACTGCAAACCACATAAAGCATAGCTAATTAAAAGGGATTACTCATAAAGATTGATGATAAACAATACATTGAAACTATAAGGAGTGATACTTTAAAGCAACATCTACCTCATATGGATTATACTTATGTCACCCATTCCATACAACTTTAGGAGTTGAAACTAAGCATTAATAACTTTTCAAAACAATTATATTTCCTCCTAGCTACTTTTATTTAAATACTTTTTTCTTTTTCTTTTTTCTTTTTCTTTTCTTTTCCTTTTCTCTTTTTTTCTTTTCTTGAAAAATTTTGAAAGAAGCTACATCAGCCTTAGAATCTATTGACAAGACATAAAATGACATTTTAATGATTATAACAACCAACCCACATATATGCATACCCCCACACTTATACTCTTGTACATCCACAATCATCAACAATCAACAATCAATAAATACTCTACTAGCTTTAAGGCTTGGTTAGGACATTTGCTTAAGTTTAAAGCATGTAATGTGGTTAGCACAAAAATAAAGGCTAATAAAGCTCAAAGAGGCTTTTAAAAGGGAAAATTCATATCAATTGGTAGGCTATTTGGCTAATGTAGTTTATAAAAATAAAGATTTCCTATCTCATTTCCATGTTAATGTGTGTGATAAAAATGTGGTCTTGAATAGAAAATCTAAGCAAAGTTAGGATGTATATGTCATGAAGGTCACACATAAACAAAAGATAATGAGACTGATATAAATGCATTATTCTGTAAAGGCTCAAAATCTCACTGGCTTGTGTCTACCACTAGTCACTAATCTTATAAAGATAATGCATATTGAACAATCAAAAGAGTAAAAGTACATGCTCAAGTTGGCATAGATCTTTTTAGTCAGTTCACTCTCTAATTATGACTATATAGTCCTAGAAGCAATAGAAAAAAATAAAATATTTGTTCGTTTGATTCTCTCTCTCTTTTTGTTGGAAAACTTAAAAACATGTAAGAAACAAACAAACTTCAAAACACACACATATAAGAAACAAATATAAAATGTAAAGGAAAAGAAATAAACTTCCTTTGGATTACCTCTCAAGTAGTGCCTTTTTTTATTGTTTCTGTCTTGACTCTTTGTTCTCCTCATCACGTGAAAAAATTATGATCTTCAGGTGTCACATACACTTTCTCCACTTGAGGTTCTTCAGGATAGTGCCTAAGTCAGTGACCTCTCATTTTCAACATACTCCCTATCTTTAGAATTTCAATCTCTACCAATTCCCCACACTCTTGGAATATCTCTTCATCTTTCTCTTACTAGTTCAATTTCTCCAATCTACTAAGTAAAGGTGAGGGGTTAGTTTTAACAAGAATCAGGAACTCAGTATTTACCTTCGAGCTAAATAATAGATTATTTTCTTCTTCGAGCTCCTTCTCCACTTCCTCTTCACTAGCAATTCCTTGAGTAGTCTTCTCAATATTCTCAAGCTCCTCTTCACTCTATAAGGTCTTTGTACTAACGTCCCTTAGGTTCACCTCGGGTTGAGATGGTTGTATCTCTTTGTTTTGTGATTCCAGGTGGTCGGTAGCTTCCATCATCTGACCCATATGGCTCACTAACTTCTGGATTCTAGAACTTTTATCCTGCTGAAATTGTAGAGTATTAGTAGCAAAAGGCATAACTAAATCTTTCAGAGATGTAGTCTATGCGGGAATTGTTGTTTGTCCTACAAACTATCAAGGAAGTAATTTTCCTTACTATCCCATCCATAACTAAAGTTTGTATGATCCGTTTATAACCTCCAAACTTGGTTATATAATTGAGAATAAGAGTTATAGTAAAAAATACTTCCTTCTATATATTTTTTTAACATATAAAAACTAAGCAAAAAGTGAAAAGATCAAGAAATAATTGAAAAGAAACTAATTATAAACAATTATTTGCACAATACCAATTCAAATTAAAAATAAAAACTAAAACACCGTAATCCCCGATGACAGCACCAAAATTGTTGTAGGGCAACGTAACACTACATAAAATAATCAAACCTAAAACTATAGCTAGTGGTAAGTCTAAGTCAATCCCACTGAGAATGTGTGTAAAGCTTTTGAAATAAAAATAATCAGTATTTAGGTTATGAGGGGTTTGGTTTGATTTCAAATAAAAAATAAAATAAAATTATAATAACAAAAGAAAATTAAAGAAAACATTCAAAAATGATGAAAAGTGATGAATATGTTATGGACCCAGTTATCGGTTCAATCTCGACCTACACATAATTAAACATACTTCATTAAATTGTTGTTCTCATGTGATATATGCTTAATTGACTATACATTTATTCCATGACACTTAGTGATTAATGATATGAAATGCTTCAAACATTCATTTTAGTTCATATTTTGTTTTAGGTACAATCTGGAAGCGAAAGAGCTAAAGTGAGTCTAAAACACAATATTTGAGCCGTTTTTCAGAGATTTACAATCATTTGTCTTCATGAAGCAAGAATGAGAAGGATTAGAGTAAGAAGATACAAGAAAATTCATGAAGATGATGAGTATATGTTGAAAACATCAAGATGAAAAGAGCTGGAAATGGCTCACGACCATGACATAAAAGTCATGGGCATGAGCATGTTAGTCACGCCCATGACTTATTTCTCATGGGTGTGACAACACCATACATGCCCATGACTCATATTCACACCTGTGACACCACAAAGCATAACCGTGAAATGCTGCCATAAATACATCGTTTTGATCGTGGAAATGTTCTGAAAGGTTTGAGGAATCGTTCTAGAGGTGTTTTCGAGAAAAGAATGAGTGGTAAAGCTAGACATTGTCAAAGACCTATGGAGAAGATGGGAGCTAAGCTTCCCGACGCTGAAGAACCCAGTTAAGCATTTCTGTCATTGTTTGTTGTTCTTTCTCTTAGGGATTGATTATGTTATACTATGTTTAATGTTTAGGTTTTATTTAAGAATGATTGAATGCTCTATTTGATTATTTTTATGTATGAACCCATTGCTAGAATTTCAATATAATCTGTAATTGTTATGTTGAAATTCATTTGTGGCAACTAATGATTTTTAATCATTAGGGAAAACATAACCTAGGTTAAATGGCCCAAGTTTGTGTAGTCGTTGCCTTGATTAATCTATTTTCCTAACTCGTAATGCGGCTCTGTAATTAAATTTAGATAGTTTGTTCTAGGTTATTCGATAGCTAGGTTTAATTAACAAGCTCTTCTTAATTAAACACGACCTAAGGGAAAACTATGGTTAACAAAGCTTATTGTTAACCTACGCTTAATAGTTGCTAGGAGAGGTATGATAACAACAATTCAATAAAGTTTGTTTAATTGTGTGTAAGTCAAGATTAAAAAGATGACCAGGGCCCTAACACGTTCATCACTTTTCATCATTTTTACGTTGTTATAGTTTTTGTTCTATATTTTAGTTAGTGTTTTGTATATATTTTTTATCATTTTTTACATTTATTTCTTAATATTTTAATATTTTTTTGTATTTGTTAAAAAAAGAAAAAGAAAAGAAAGACACTATAAGTCAATGCAAGAGTATTTCAATTTTGCCTATAGCCCATATTCCCAATCCTATAACCAAGCTTGGAGTAATCAACTAAACTTAGCTTATGGATGGGATAGCCAGTAAGACTACTACCTAGATGAGCTACAATGTGCACAATAATTCCCACATACACCAGAAGCACCTTATTCCAACTCAGCTACACCTTTGAAAGAATTACTTAACATTATAACTGCTGACAATATTCAACTTCAATATAGTGTACAGTAGTTCTAGTAGGATATAAGACAATTTTCGAAAGATACAGGATCTACTGTCCAAGATTTGGAGAGGCAACAAAGCTTAGGTATATCCTTGGAAGAATTAGTTAATGTTTGTTTTGCTAATACTTTGCGATTTTAGCGGGAAGAGATGCAATTCTAAGAAGAAATAAGCTCTAGAATCAAGAACTTAACAAGCCAGATGAGTCAGCTAGCAGAAGGTCTCGATCGCCTAGCATCACAAAGTGAAGAAATGCAACTGTCTCAATCTAAGGATTACCCGAGGGACGTTAATGCAGAAACCTTACAAAGTAAAGAGGAGTTTAAGAATCATTTGTTTGAAAAATTAAAAATTTATTGAGGAAATGAATCATATTAACAAGATTCGTAAATTTCTCATCCAACCAGGAGAAACTTTTATAAGATAAACGCCAACGTTTACAAGATATGAATAGCTAAATGACATCGTGAAAAACATTAACTCAAGCAAAACAAGACGATGATGTAGAAGAATCAACATCCAACTCTTTACAGGGTGTTTGGAATCTAATAAATTGAATTCAATTCATGCATTTGAAGTGCTAAAAGAGAGATGACTTGAATTCATTCACATCATTGAATCTCATTTTTTTATGAATTCAATTCACATATCAAATGGTATGATTTGGTGTGTAAATTGAAAAGTCAATTCTTTTCAAAACATTAAAAATTCTTTTTCCAAACATACACATAATAAATATAAAAATTTCTACAAAACACACACATTAATTACATACTATTTTTAGTTAAGGATAAAAAAGTCATATGAAGTAGTTAAATTCATTTTTATTGTGTTTCAAATAATGTAATTAAATTAAATTCTAATATTTATAGATTTATTCAAAAGAGTATAGATCGAATTTAATTCAATTTCACAAATGTAACTGAATCAAATTCGTCAGTGAATCCAATTCAAATTCAAAAGTTTCCGAACCAAGCCATCGTAAAAGGGGATCTCGACTCTCCCGAATTAGGGTTGAGCAATCGAGTCGTCTTCACTCTCACCATGATAAAGAATGCGTCCAAGCTAACTCTGTGTAGCTTAAAGATATATTTCTTCCACTTTTCTTAACCGTCATTTTGTTTATTTTGTTAGAAAACATCGAGACCTTATTTGGTTGGCATGAATTCTTGCTTGGGAAAGAAATCTTTTTCCTAAAATTTATATTATTATGTTTGGTTCATTTTTTTGAGTATTTAGGAAAGTAAAAACTTTCCTAATTTAAGGAAAGTAGTAGCACTTTCCTTGGATTCTAAATCCTACCATTCCCTTGGTATTTAGATTACTTTCCTTAGGAATTTAATCTAAAAAATAGACTGACCAATTCAACCCTTCCTTCTGTCTCAACTCAACGACAACTCTTTTATAATAATAAGGAATTTAATAATAATAATAATAATAATAATAATAATAATAATAATAATACAATTATTAATAATAATAATATAATTAATACAATTAATAAAATTAATAATAATAATAATAAATATAATTGATAAAAATCATAAAAAAATAATTAGTAGAAAATTGACAATTATTATTATTATTATTATGAATAATAAAATTAATAAGAATAATAAAACTAATAATAATAATAGTAATAATAATAGTAATAATAATAATAATAATAATAATAATAATAGTAATAATAA
>JAOQMS010075096.1:0-22318 GCA_027563885.1 Erythroxylum longipes | reverse complement strand
GAATGTAAATCACATTACATAAACAATATACATGCAAATTTAAAAAGAATACCTCATAATATATTATTAATAAGTCAAAATGTCAGTACAAATGTCACATATGACCATTGTCCTAGGGCACACTACTAAAATGTGCCTAGCTAAACTCTATTGGTAGCTGTTTATGTCCATATCATCGATCAAATCTTGGTCCATTTCAGGTGTTTTATTGTTTAGCATCCCTACAGCTTCTACATCGATCAACTGCCTCATACTTTGATTTAGCTCATTATAAAAAGTTTTGATTTGCATCTATAATGGTAATTTGTCATGTAGGCATCATCGAAACATCTCTTTGAATCTCTCCCAGGTGTCATATAATGAGTCGCCTTCAGTTTATGAATATGACAAGATGTGATTTCTCAACTTCACAGTCTTTGCAAGGGGAAAGTACTTTAGTAAGAATTTTTCTATCACTTGATCCCAGGCGGTAACTGACGAACATTTTTGTAACACGCCACAACCATAGAGCATATGCCTGAATATCCAGAGAACATTAGAAAACATACCTTATGAAAATGGCATGTTAGAGCAATCACATTCACTTATTATGGCATTATACAGAACATAAGTAGTTAAAAGATCAATTTTGTCCATTTCATTCACAAACATAACTTATATTGTGGCTTTAAATTATATAATCCATATATTTACGGTACCAAAAACATCTGAAAGCTTACTGTTCTATTACAAAATGTTCTACATGAAATGAGATAGGTAAATAAACGCATTCTACTAAACTCTTCAGATATCAATTGACCAGACCTTTAAGCCATTCTTGTTTCTAAAAATGCAAGTACTATACTTCTATTAGTTTTCCTTAGAAGCTATGTCTCTCTCGTACTTGAAAATTAATGTTGCAATTTTGATGAGTTTACGAACTCAATGAGTAAACCATCATTGATATGCTTATGATAAGTGTGAATTGCATCATATTTTGGGGCTTAGTTTGTTATATATTTAAGTGTTAACTTAATCATTTAGTATATGTTTAGGTTAGAATTTCATTAGTTTGTTAATTGATTGTGTTTAAGTGTTTTTATGGATTATTCAAGTCTTTGAGCTTAATTATTATGTCTTTGAAGTAGCTTGATGTGTTTGTTAGTGTTTTAGGGTCAACATTGAAGACTGGAGAAGTTTTAAAGACATTCAGATTGAAACAACAGCCTATGATCATGGCATAATAGGCCATAATTGTGACAGAAGCAAAGGAGACATCCCACGATCGTCGCCCAGATGCCACGATGGTGATAGAAGCCCAGGACATAGCCCACGATTGTGGCCTGATTTCCACAATCATGACAGAAGGTTTAGATGTAAACCATGATCGTGGACTGCATCAGGCACATGCGCAAATAAGTGAAAATGTCACAAGTTTAAAGGGATTTTTTTAAACCTTTTCGACCCCAGAAAAACCCTAAGATTGTATAGAACACAAAAGGTACTTAAAGAAGAAGACAAAGAAGCTTTTGTATCAGCCACCATTGAGAAATCCTAGAGACAATTCATCGAGAGATTGAGAAAGAGAAGAAGGAAGAGAGACGTGGAGATGAAGCCTACATAAAGTACTTCCCGGAACAAGAGGTTTCCCATCATCATTGCCTCCTTCATCCATTCCAATCTTCTTTTCGGTTACTTTTCCATTTTATTATTACATAGAATTGGTACAGTCATTGATGATAGGATTGTATGAACGTTGAGGATGTCTAAACTCACCTTTGGTTCTTTTTTCTTTGATTTAATGAAATTTGATTTTTTGTGTTTTTATTGGACTTATTGTGATTTAATTTATGCACTTGCATAATTCGGTGATAAACTAAGATAGTGAACTGAATGAAAAAATTATTAAATTGGGCTAACGAGAGTTAGGTCATTGAATAGAATGAGAATTGAATCAAGTCGATAAATTGTGTAAAGAGTGATCTTGCAAAAGTTCCTGATATGTTTTGGACAAAATTCATATATAATTAAAGTTTTGGATAGATTGTTAATTGAGAGATTGCAATTCCCATAATCTGATTAGGGTTTAGAAATTAGGGTTAATGGTTATAACTCAGGAGAAAGTAATCAACCCTAGGACCGTCTAGAACCAGTAATCCAATAGTTCATAATCGAATAGGTTAGCACTGAATATAGATAAAATTCCCCTTTCTCTCAATTGGTAGTTCTTTAAGTTGATTCTTGATTGGGTATTGCGATTTCTATTTTATTAATATTTTTGTAATTGATTCTTGAAATTGAGTGTGTGATTGAAATAAATTATTGCCTTATTTTTGTTTATTTTGAATTATTGCGAATTGTTTTTGGCCTTAGATTTTAGGATTAGATTAACCACTCCTCGTGGGATCGACACCTTAAGTACTATGCGAATGACCCGTGCGCTTTCGGATTATCAAGGATAAACATTAAAACTTATACGTATCATAAAACCGCGATCGATTTTTTGGCGCTGGTTATAAGGAGGCAATTATTTTAGTTCTATAGTTTAAGGCCTTTTGTTAGTTTTTAATTTTTTTGTTTTCATTCTTTCTTTTCTACTTTTGAAATAGTGCTCTTGCATGAACACAAGAGTCACGAGAGATTTGAGTCATATAGCTAAAACCTTAGATTTAGACATCACTCGACTAAAACTAACCATTAGGAAAGCTCGGTATGAAGAAGAAGAAGAAATTGTGAAATCAACAATGGTCGAGGAATTTCAACAAAATTTAGACCACAAAGAAAACCAAGGACGTCAACAATAGATCCTTATTGACTTCATGAGACTAGGGTTCATTGCGGCTAACCAAGGAGTAGCTAGGCCACCCATTTAAGCAGCATCATTTGAAATAAAACCAGCCCTCCTAAACATGCTTCACCAGAATGTGCAGTTTTATGGATTAATGAAAGAAGATCCCAACGCACATACAATGAACTTCCCTGAAATCTATGATACCTTTCCGTACTATCAGATGTTAGAAGATGCAATTAGAATTAGACTTTTACCCTTTACCCTTAGATATAGAGCAAAGGCTTGGTATCATTCCCTTAGCCCAGCCAAAATGTATTCCCCTGACTAAGACCACAAAGATCATCAAGGAAATTACCAACTTCTAACAGAGTGATAGGGAATTGATCTACGAAGCGTGAGAACGATATAAGGATTTGCAACGGAAGTTCCCACACCACAACTTACGCAAGGAATTCTTGTTGCAAACATTTTATAATAGAGTAACCCTATATACGAGAGGCACAATTGACGCAGCTTTAGGAGGATCACTGATGAGAAAGACAGTTGATGATGTGGAAGAGCTAATATAAGAGATGGCAAGTGATAGCTGCTTGTGGACAAATGAGTGGACTAGAAAAACTACTACCTTTCAAGAGCAAAAAGGAATTGTGGCTATCAATCAAATGATAGAAATGCAAGCAAAAATTGATAACTTGACGTGACAGCTCAACAACATGAAGGCTTCTTCCTCATCTTCAATGAAAGCGATGTAACTCAAGTGTGGACTCTATAGAGAAAAGGACTACGATACAGTGGACTATTACTTGATGAAGGAAAGTAATTCAAAGCAAGTGAATTATATAGGAGGTCAATATGGACGAGGAGGGGGCAACAATCCCTACTCCAACACTTATAACCCTGGGTGGAAGAATCACCCTAACTTCTTTTGGACGAACAATGCTAGAGGATAGTTCAGAATTCAACGACAATCAGGCTTCCAACAAGATAAATCAAGCTCAATGGAATCTAAGTTAGATAAGATTTTAGATAAAATTGGAGGCATGGAGGACACGTACATGAGGCTTGAAAACAAATTCAAGCAAGTCATCAAGAACTACGCTTCTTCAATGTATAACCTAGAATCCAGGTAGGTCAATTGGCAGAGGAAATATCTACTCAGAATACAGGAACCCTTCCAAGAAATATCGAGTTTAACCTAAAGGAACGAATCATGGCCATCATTCAAACCCAGGAAAAGGAACTTGAACATATGAAGGAAGATGGAGATAAAAGAGAAGGATAAGATAGAGATAAAGGAGAAGGATAAGTAATAATAGGATTCCTTCCAAGAGAGCTCGTAATTGAGCCAATTAAGGAACCTCAACCTGAAATTCCATACCCTATTCTAACTTAGCAGAAGTCAATTTCAAGCAAGACAATGAGGAATTTTAAGGAGGTTGAATCAAACAAGGTTGAGGACATAACGGAACAACTACAAATGAAGCTCGCACTAAAGGAATCAGTCAAGAAGAAGGTTAAAGAGCACATATCAAAAGAAAACCCTAATATAACATAGAAGAAAGAGGACCTAAGGGATTTTTACATTCCTTGAAGTATCAATGGAGTCAACATAGATAGGGCATTCGCAAATTTGGGAGCAAGTACTAATATGATGCCCTATAACTTTAGTCAAAAGTTAGGGTTAAGAGAGTTAGAACCTATAAAGATGTTAGTAAAAACAACCGAAAGAACAGTTCATCAACCGAAGGGGATTATTAAGGACATGTAAGTACAAATTGATAAATTTATCTTTCCCACAAACTTTTATTTATTGGATATTGAAGAAGATATAGAAACCCCTATGGTCCTTGGACTTTTTGGCCACTGTTTGCTTAATATTTGATGTTGATGGGGGTGAACTAACTCTGAGGGTAGGAAAGCAACAAATAACCTTCAAAGTGATAAAGAAAGACAACAATTCTCCTTTACCTCCAGCTAATATTAAGGAACCTGAACCTCGAAGAAAATGGGAAGATATTGAGGATCCTGGGAAGGCATTCAAAAAGAAACGATCGCGTAGAAGAAGGAGAAGGAAGGATAGTCACAAGGAAGGTGGAATCCAAAGAATGGTAGCTCATGCGCAAATTGTGAGATCAGTGATTGCACTACCATTGCACCAATCATTTGAACCACCATGAGAAAAAAAAAGGGCATCAAGTTGCAGACGTTAAAAGAAGCGCTACATGGGAGGCAACCCATGGGCTATTAAATTGATATTATTTCCTTTTATTTCTAGATAATTGAATTCCGTAGTTAGGTTAGTTTGTTTCCAAATAAATCAAGAAACCATAATACTTAGACATTAATTAGATCATCTAGGAAGTAAACAAGGAGAGGTGAAAGGGCCATAAATAGTTAAGAAGTGACTTCAAAAAGTGAAGAAGAACAAAAGGAAAAAATGATGGAAAAAATTGGTGGAAAATTATAGGCCACAATCGTGGCCTACAATAGGGTGAAAAGGGAACACTTGATTTTTAAGTCAAATTTTACCATTTTACCCTCCAATCACCTTTATATTCATTTCTAACTTCACTTTTTCACTCACTTTCATTTTTACATTATCTTTTTAAGCTTTAAACCTCCAACCACCTTTATATTCAAAATTTACCATTTTACCCTCCAATCTCCTACCAAATTTCAAATTTCTTCTAAATTTTACCTACTAAAAAACCAGTATGTCGTGCATTAAGCAATCAGCCAGTTGGGATCAATCATCGGGACGAAACCAAGTCTTGGGATGAGGGAAAAGGAATAGAGTAGTAGACTTCGAAGCACCCTTCCTGATCTATACAGAGGATGAAGGTATTCATTTTCAATCCCTCAATGCTAAACAAATTGTAGTCCCGAAATATTTTGAATTTGATATACTTGATAGGCTAAAACTGCGCGATAGGGTAAAGAACTTCGCAGAAAGAATTTAGTGGGCAAATTTCATACACTTCCAATTTCCTATTAACTAGGAGCTCAGTCTAGAATTTTTTACTTCTTTTTCCTATAAACCTAGGGACCCCAAAGAAATGTGGTTTAGGTTGTGGGGACGAGTTTATGAACTAAACATCAAAATCATATGCGATATGTGTAGATTTCCCAAATCTTCCATTATTGATCAGCATGATGATTTTTGTGCTTCTCGCTATTAGAATGAGCTCACTGGGTTAGAGCAATTTGATGCCAAAAATTCCCACAACAACATCATAAAGACCCATGAGCACTTGTTATTGCAAAAATTCATATGTCAACTAGTTTTTGATAAATCAGAAACCAACAAGTGTTTAATAAATGAAGTCTTCATGTTGTGGTGTATAGATCACAGTATTCCAGTATGCACCTCCACACATATGCTGAACGCTATTGTTGCTACTCCGTGTAAGAGGAGCAATAATTTAGGTATGGGGTACTTAGTTTCTGCTATTACCGAGTATTATGGCGAAGGCTGTAGTGGGTTAACTGTGACTTCCTAAATCATCATCATCATCTATGGCGTGCTGAAATCCCTAAGTCCCATAACATGAAACTTTGGGACATCAGTCAAAAGATGTATCTTAAGATCAGGGCTAGTCAGACGAGTTCGAGTACAGCATCGCCTTAGCAAGTTGAAGAGGACTCGACTAGCGAAGAGTTCGAGGAGGAAGAAGAAATGAAAGAACCAAGATGGGAGAAATTCATGGATACAATCTCCACAAACAATAATGTAATTACAGATACACTTGCGAAGAACTCCATAAGGATAAAGGACATAGCCCGAGCTTAATGACTTCAGAGCTGGGACATATGTCGTATCCATCATTATTTCGAGGCTCAAGGCATTCAATTGCCACCTCCAACACCATCCCCATCTTCATCACCATAAAGCTTTGTCTAACCCCCTTTCTTTTTAAATTAAGTCTTCATTTTTTTGTTTTACTTTAATTTATATTCTTCTTTTCTTATGTGTTGTTTGTCCCCTGCTCACATTAAGGACAATGTGATTGTTCAAGTGTAGGGAGGCTTTTATGTTTTACTTTGAGTGTGATTTTGCATATTGTATGATAGTTATTAGGTTGCATTTTATGAATTGTATAAATCTGGAAATGGCTTAGATAGATTGGAATTTATTTAATTTTGAACATAGTCTATTAGGTTGTAAAGAATCATTAGCTCATAAAATTAGTGAATTGGGGTCTTTCGCTAAATATGCAGCTTAATTAGGATTTAATGTGAGTTTGTTACACTCTAAACAAATAACTATTCCGCTGGCCTTCGAGTTATGAATAGAGCTAGTAGCTAGTTGAGAAAATGATATAGTTAAGTAATTGGATCAACATGCATCATAAACATGTGCCTCTGCATCAAAAAGCTATAATGATGTTTGGATCAAGTAATTTATTAAAAATGACTTAGTCAAGTAACCAGATTGACATTCATTACCAATATTTGCCTCTGAGTAAAAGACTAGGTCCTTATTTAAATAAATAAATTAAAAATTCCAATAAAAGCCTACCAAACTTGTAATAGCTTAACTTTTTATGAAAACATACATAGGAATAGTTATAGAGTTTGAATGACCAAAGAATTATTAATGTGCGAGTGCAATTGAAAAAGGTAAATAAATTAACATTTAGATCTAGATTAATTTGTATATTTAGTTGAAAGCTCCCAGATGTAGATTTTGCATGTTAATGATTTGATATAATTTGAATGATTGTGTTTAAAATTAAATTTATTTTGTAAAGTTGAAGCCATTGTCTCATTACTGCTTTGTGTATTGTGTGTTTGTTGTTTTGTTTGCTTGAGGACAAGCAAACGTTTAAGTGTGGGGATGTTGATAAGTGTGAATTGCATTATGCTTTAGGGCTTAGTTTGTTAATTAATTGTGTTTAAGTGTTTTTATGGGTTAGTCAAGTCTTTGATCTTAATTACTATGTCTTTGAGGTACCTTGATGTGTTTGTTTGTTTTTCAAGGTTAACATCCAAGAATGGAGAAGTTTAGGAGACATTCAGATTGAAACAACGGTCCATGATCGTGGCATAAGCACTGGAGATAGCCCACGATCGTGGCCCAGATGCCACGATTATAACAAAAGCCCAAGATAAAGCCCATGATCGTGGCCTGATTTCCACGATCTTGACAGAAGGCTTAAATGTAAGCCACAATTATGGCATGTAGGGCTATAATCGTGGCCTGCATCGGGCAGACGTGCAAATAAGTAAAAATGTCAAGTTTCAAAAGATTTTTCGAACCTTTTTGTCCTCAAAAAATCCTAAGGCTACTCAAAACACAAAATGTATTCAAAGCAGAAGAAAAATGAGCTAAAGGAGTTCTTGCATCAACCACAATTGAGAAAACCTAGAGAGAGTTCATCAAGATACTGAGAAAAAGAAGAAGGAAGAGAGACGTGAAGAAGAAGCCTACGGGAGTTAGTTAATTAAATTGGGCTAACGAGAGTTAGTTAATTTAATAAGATGTGAACCGAGTGAAAAATTATTAAATTGGGCTAACGAGAGTTAGTTAATTTAATATAACGAGAATTAAATCAAGTTGGTAATTATGTGAAGAGATATTTTGCATAAGTTCCCGATAGTTTTTAGACAACTTCAGATTTAATTAGGGTCTTGGATAGATTTTTAATCAAGATATTGCAATTCTCATAATCTAATTAGGGTTTATAAATTAGAGTCAATGGTTATAACTCGAGAGAGAGTAATTAACCCTAGGACCATCTAGAACCAATAATCCAGTAGTTCATAATCGATTAGGTTAGCATTGAAGATAGATAAAATTCCCTTTCTCTCAATTGGTAGTACTTTAGGTTGATTATTGATTGGGTGTTACGAATGCTATTTTATTAATATTTTTATTAATTCTTGAAATTGAGTGTGTGATTGAAATAAATTATTGCCTTAGTTTTGTTTATTTTGAATTATTGCAAATTATTTTTGGCCTTAGATTTTAATATTAGATTAACCATCCTCATGGGATCGACACCTTAAGTACTACGTGAATGACTTGTGCGCTTGCAGATTATCGAGGTTAAATATTAAAACTCATACATATTAGAAAATCGCGATCAGCTCACTCAGTCAAAACACCAAACAGCACTAAAATGAAACTGAATTCACAAGTATATCATAATTCAATAGATGTATCACATCTTATCTCAACAATACATCATGAACTTCAAACATTTCATATAATCATTTCAGAATAATTCAATCATCTATCTCAGTCATTCATATTAGCAACATTTACACAATCATTGCATATCATTATATCAACATAATTCAATAATTCTTCACAATCATTAACATGATACATTTAAAGATATATTTGCAAATGCATATGAACATGTAACTCTACTTTCATTTTTATTTTATTATGACGGAGCGCCTTTTCTCGTATCCATTGTAGATACCGGGATCATTTCATTTACTATCCCATACCCATTAAGGATACCGGGATCATTAATAACTGAGCCTGTAGCTCTTTATGCATATTTCTAAGCTTTGAGCTTCTTTTCACATCGGTCACTCCGATCACAATTCCTTTATTTGATCATACATAACAATATGATGAAATGCATCGTTTCATAAAATATGTTATAAATATCTTTCATTCATTATGCACAGTTATGATATCATCGGATCTAAGTCCAGCATTCAACATTCAGTTGAGTATATACTTTCCATATTCACATTCAATTGGAAAACACTCCTAATACATTCCCAAATATCAAACTGCTTGAACCATCAACGTCCAGTATTATCATAATCATATCAATAACACTTCAATAATTGAAATTTAAATAGAGACAAATCAATCATGATGAGAAAACATCTAGGTTAACTCATAGTAAGCTACAGATTAGCTATTGCCTTGATAATTCGACAATGTCTGGATGCTGACATTCAACTTGTACTTCTTTAATCACGCAATACATATATATTTTACTCATTACTAAGTTGATAAACCATATAAATATTCAATCATGCACATATATATATGTCATGTTTAATACATGCTCAAATGACTTTTCTGAGTATGCAACCTTATTCACAATTCTTGATTATTCAAACATCATAGGTTAGATATAACTAATTTATAATTTAGGATTATACCTCAACTAATCAACCATACATTCACAAACCCTTTTATATATATACACAATTTCCAATTCTCAATCATTCATTCGTAATGCATTATTCATATCTTTTAGATCACATTTGTATTCACAAGAACACCTTCTTTCCTTTAACACTTATAAATTCCAAATTTAGATACATTGATATCAAACAATCTTTTTCCTTAAGGTATAACATCAATTAACAACCTAAACTTGTCAAACACTTAACCAACTTATCCAACATCAAACTAAGTTCATTTTAAGCCTCAATCAAGTCTAAATGCATCAAGGTAAAGTGACTTATCCTTATTTGGTTCAAGAATCACACAAAATAGCATTTTCTTCACTTCAAGGCATTTCCCACGATTATACATGCAGCTCCCACAATCTTGGGATGAGTGAACCAAAAGTTCACCATCCAATTACTTCAAATTTTTTCCAGATTTTAACATCTTTATACCAAACTCAAAACATCTTCTTAATAGTCCATCAATTATACCTCGATTAGACCTTAATTATACTCCAATTCCTCATCAATTTCATCTCTAATAATAGATCAAAATTATTCAATTAGTAGCTCATAAATTATTGTCTTTTATGCATCAAAAACCAAAATAGAAACTATCATTCACTATTATGCATATAGTCCTAGTTCTTTCCTAATTTAAGAACACTACACTAACATCTTTCTTTAGCATAAATTTACCTTCATTATACTTCAAATCCTAGTCCAATTCATTCATATAATAACTTATAACCCTCTATTTTTATACATAAAAAACAAAGCATAAAAGCATCCAAGTTCATCCAACATATTACAACGCACTTCATCATCAACATCATATACATTTCTTTCCAATTCAATCATCCTTATCATTATATTAAAACATGCCATAAAGATCAAACTTCTACTTACTTTTTAAGCTTAAATTCCTCCTTAATACATCAAATTAAGCTATCCCTCCATGCAAGCAAGATCATGACAATTTCAAGGTGAAAATGAGTTGGTTTTTGGCAAGGTTAAAGGGCAACAATAAGCTAGTTCTTTGGCTATCTTGTGAAGGATAAAAGTAAAGATTTGGTGTGGCAATTTAGCTAGGTTTAAACCAAAACACAGAGAGGTGAGTATAAGCAAATTTTGGAGGAGAAGAAGAATGAAGATAGCATAAACATTTTCTACATTAGCTTAGTTCAACTAGGTGCAAGGTGTCTCCATTTTACCTTAACATATGTCATTGGACATATTATCCATTTATCTCCTCCTTAAGCTGCCATTTGTCACCTAGGTACTAGTCCATATAGGCTTAGTCACCCTAATTTCCCATATATCAATTTGTCTTGCCACTCGGCATTTTTCGTAGTCCAAATGTACATATTAATTCATCAATCTCCCAATTTATAACAATTAATTCCAAATTCCAAATTGTAATCCATCAAACCAAAATTCAAGACATAAAAATTCACAATTCACACATGTTCATTTTAAATCTTTCATAACAATTGAGTGCATATACTATCTTTGCATTGTGTACAAAATCATAATTCATGTCTGTACGCTAATGATATACATGTGAATGAAATGCATTTCATGAATTCTCAATGATATTACTCATGTGCAATGCCTAGGGTTCTAACCTATAATACATTTTGGAAACTGACTACTACAGTGACATTGAATTCAACCATCGTTAGCCTTTCCTCTTAAGGAGAATGAAAATAGACGTAGTCTGATGGTCTCATCATTTGCTCCATTAATTTTAAAAGTATCACAAATCTCTAAAAAGTTAAAGATATGACATTGGGGTCTTCGTCTTACATTCCATCAAATCGGACTGATTGTTGCAACATATGGATTATGCTCGACTTAATCTCAAATTGTTCGTCTAAAAAGTCGATCTCACTATATTGGATTCTGCACTAGTTAGGCCTAGGCTAGGGTCATCGAACATTGTCTATATTGTTCAGCCATGTTGTAAGATTCCTTAATGCCTATGTGACCTTCCAAATGTTTTATTTGACGATCTAGCTCAAACTCTCGTAGATTTGTCCTACGAAGATTCCTCCACACAATTCTTTTTATTTCAAGATCTGTGTTTAGTAAGTTCTCATATGTACTCTAGGTCATAAGCTGACCTGGATTCTAAGTCTAAAACTAAAGAAAATAAACTAAACAACTAAAATAATAATATAACATAAAGCAAAAATAAAATAAAACAGAATAAAAGAAACTAAAGTAATGTCTAGATTAATGAAACTAGGGTTTTCCTAATATCATCATCCTGGCAATGGCACCAAAAACTTGATTGACTAAAAATGCATATGTCAATATTGAATTAACGCAACTGCATGACATAGCTGTGGCTAGTACTGACAAATACAAGTCAATCCTATGAGGACAGTGATTACCAATAGCTACCGTTATTCTATTATCTAGTTTATGAATTGATTTTGATTTTTAATTGAAAGAAAATAAAACTAAAGAGTGTAAAATAAACAAGCAACAATATTAAATCAAAGAATTAAGGAAGCACTCATAAAATTATCAATATCAAGAAATTAGTATATAGGTTTCGAATCCCCCTAAACCTTTAATAGATTAATCTTTTATTATGCAATTGTTTTGTTGATTTATTACACTATGGAGACTCCTATTTTATTGAGTCTATCAATAACTAATCCTAAGGTTTTCAACAAAATTACTCAGGTTAAAGTTTATAGATTGTTTGACCAATTTATAAATCCCTCTGTTAGGTTTAACCCAGATGTGGAAGATATATGTCATCCTATCTCTGGAGTTGCAATCAACGCCTTTTGATTATGGTAGATCTATTCATAAATAGGATTTCTCATTCTCCATGTATGAAATCAGGTTATGAAATGATATTTTTGATCTATTAGAACATAAATAAAACATGTAATCGAATCACAATATATCAAACAACCAATTAAATTAATAAAAGAATCAAATCATGTTAAAGTATTAACATAGGGTTCATCTAACCTAAATACTAACAAGATGTTTAGTTACACATGAATGAACACGAAATCAAACATAAACAGAGAGAAAAACAAATTGAAAACAATGGATTCATAATTCTAAATCTCTTCGATTGTCTTCTATCGAGTATTTTTGAGACATCGAGGTTTGATCTTGTATTATGATGGATCTTTTAATGAATTCTTCATGTTTTCAACTCCTTTGGATCAACATTGCCCTTTAAGTTGCCTTTAAAAGTTTCAAAATGCCTCTGTATGTATTCTCCTTTAATTTGCCTTTGAAAACGTCATCTGTATTAAATTCTAGGGTTTTGGTCGATGTAAAAACTGATGCATGACCTTGCATCAAACCATGCATAACCAAATTATCTAGAAATTTCAATTTTATATGGTTTGGGAGATGTACACAGGCTGATGTACGATTATGCATTCCTTCTATGCATCGAATCTTTTTTTATGGCCTGTTTTCTTCCAAATTTTTATATTTAAATTCATGAAAGCAATTATACTCTATAAACACACTTGGAATGAATTTAGTACCAAATATATGATAAAAGTATAAAATATCGAGAAAAAATGCATCAAGTATGAGGTATAAATATGATCAATTGTGCATCTATCATAATGTACATCAACCTGGCCCAACCTGACCCTCTAAGAATGCGACTCAAATTCAGTCTAAAATATGATCGAACTTGGTTCATATCACTTGAACTTGAGTCTGATTAGATTTTGAAATGTTTAAAACTTAGCCTATTCTTAATTTTAACTTAACCTAATTCATATAATAACTGGAAAGTGCATTAGCTAGAGAAGAAGAGTTCTACTAACAAAAGAGCTTACAAACAAACGAAAGTAAAGAGAAAGAAACAAATGGGAGAGAAAATAAAAAGCATGTATTGCATATCGGGGGGAAAAAAAGGACAAATGCTTTTAAAAAAGAAATTATAACTATAAGACAGAGGGAGAAGAAGAAGTAAAAAACATAAGATAAAAACCTTACTTTAAGTTGGGGTGAGAACAAATAAGCTGTAGAATGAGAAATATTGAATGTTGACAAAGAGTGAATTGAGAAATTTTTTAAAAAATTAGAGTGAACACAAAAGGTGGAGCAAGAGCCATTAAATGGTTGTGGCAAGAGATAAACAAAGAATTAAAGAATTAAAAAAGGGATGAAAAGTGGAGTTGGGATTTATTAAAGTTAAATATATATGTCAGAACTTTTGACTTGTTTGAAATCTAAAAAATTAAATAAAAAAGCTTGAATTTAGTCAAAAGATCAAACAACTCAAACTAATCCCATCAACTTTTGCCCAAGTTAGGCCGATCTAACTCAAATATCAATCCTATTAATGATTTGGTTATAATGGTGCAACTAATAATGATATGCTATAATTAGAATGTCTAATTTGTATAATGCAATAGATAATTGCCCTAACAAAAGAGAGTACAACAATATTTTTTTTGAAAAAAGAAATGAAATATCATTAAATAAGGAAAGTTTTAACTAAAAATTAAGTATTAGGGGGATACCCTTTGACTTTTTACAGAACTTAAGAATACGTTACCAAGTATCTAGTGTTTAGCTAAAAACTACTTTAGTTAAATTCTTAAAAAAGATAACAGGTTGGAATAATAGTTTTGTGCAATATTCTTTAGTAGGATAAGTTCTCTGATCTCATTGATGGTTGCTACAATGAGAGATTCAATTGAAGTAATCTTGGTTTTATATCTCTTAGAATTTCTTTCTTTCTAGATAATCTACACAAAAATTCCCAATGTTATGATATACATTTGCTTAACAAATTGAAGAATTGTATTCTGGGTTGAAATCCTATGTATAGTGTTGATAAGAGTATTTCAGAACCAATACAGGGACGTTTCGTTTTCATATGTTCCCAAATGCAATTTGCAGAAGGACATATTAAGAGCAAGCGATCCCTTAATTATTTTTGAACTAAGCATAAAGGGAAGGATCTATCAACTTCCATATATCTGATTTTATCAGTGGTATCAACTTTATTCTTTGTGGTGAGCCTGAGGAGAAAGAAGACTTTGGGTGGTAGAGCCTTACACTAGATTACTTTGTGCTAGTCAACCATTAGGTTTCTTCTTCTAAAAATGTCTTTGATGAGCATATTGGATAGTTTATGGACTGTTTGGTTTTTCCATTAGAAGATATCAAGGGCAGATAAATTTGGGAGATATTAAGGTGGAAAATGTCTTAGACAATCTGAGAATTGCTAGGAGTTATCATTAATTTGTGAGTTAAACTTAGTGTGAAGAAGAAAGATTAGAGAGCTCTTTGATATATCATGGAATTATATAAGCTAACCTTGTCTTGACCAATTATCAAACCACATAAAAATATATCTTCTATTGGCAATTCTGAAAGAAATATTAGCTTGGACTACGTCCCTCAAACATAGTAATTGGTTTAGGAAATAGGAGGCTGATGAGCTTATATTTATTTCCCATATACATTTACCCTTTAGAAAATATGAGTTTAACCACCTGATCCACATAGATTTTCTATCCTCAAATATCCACCATAGTCTTTTGAGGATTAAAGCATTGTTGGTGGTTTTGATTGTTGAGATGCTTAAGCCTCCTTCCTCTTTAGGAAATATAAATCTGACCACTTGAACTTAGCAACACCCTTATTGCCATTCAAGTGATTCCATAAGAAGTTTTTAAACAATCTTTCAATTGACTTGATGACATTTTTAGAGAGAAAGAAACGAGAACTCCAGTAAATATGAAGAGTGTTAAGAACAAATTTAATAAGGTGAAACTTCCCTGCATAAAATAGAAATTTATTCACCAAGGAGTTGATTCTCTTTTGGATTTTTTCAATGAGTGGTAGACAGTTAAAATAACGGAGTCTTTTCGTGTAAACGGGTCATCTTAGTTAAAGAAGTGGGGGAGATTTTATATGCATGCTAGTGATTGTTGCAATGTGAGATTCCAAATAAGAAGAACTTTTAGAAATTAGGAAATTGCTTTTCTTGAAGTTAATTTGCAAACCATAATGTCTTTTGAAATTGTAAAGAGCTTTTAAAATGATTCAAATGGACTCCAATTTACCACTACAAAATAGAAAAGGGTCATTGGCAAAAAACAAATTAGTTAATCCAATTTTCTTACACCAAGAATGAAATTTGATGTTGGAATTGGTTTCCACTTCATGCTTAATAATTGAGTTTAGAGTTCCTATGCAAAGGATGAAGAGGTAGGGGAGAGAGGATCCCCCTGTTCGAGGCCTTTAATAAATGTGAAATAGTTTATGGGGCTATTGTTTACTAACATAGAGAAGATGGCAGTAGAGATGCATTCTTTAAGCTAACCAATGAAACTTCAAGAAATCCATAAGCTTTTAATATTATACATAAGAACTACTAACTCACGCTATCAAATGCCTTGAGAAAATCAACTTTGATAATGCAATTGTCGGTGGAATTATATCTTATGTAACCATTTGGAAGCCCTTGAAGAATTAAAATATTATCACCAATCTACCTGTTAAAAATGTTTGCACCCTGGTTATCACTGATAAGTGGAGTTATAGCTTTTTTCAGTCTTATAACAAGGATCTTAGAGATGGTCTTGTAGAGGAAATTAGTGCAAGCAATAGGTCTAAAGTCACTAAAATAGGAGGGGTTGGATCCAGTATCAAGTGTAAGAAAGTTTTGTTGATTTCTTTGAGGAGGATACCATTAGAGAAGAGATTGCATTTGACAATTTTTTTAGTGGTATTCCAAGACTTTAGAAAAAATATTCATTTAAACCATCCATTCCTAGTGCTTTAATTCCATCCATATTAAAGACAACCTCTTCAATCATCTTCTTATCTATATGTTTGGTTAGTGAAGCAAAATCTTCAAAGGAAATTTTCTTCGAATAATACTACAAAGCTCAGAGTAAAAACTAGAAGTTGTACTGGGAGTACTGAGTAGAGAGTTAAAGTACCTCACTGCCTCATATTGGATATCATTATGATTATGAAACACTACACCATCACTTTTTATGATAAAATATATTTTTGTGATTTTTCCTTACAAAGATGGTGTTAATAAAGAATTTTGTACACTTGTCACCATCCTTGAGCTAATTAACCTTTGCTCTTTGCTGAAGTAAAGATGAGTAATTACTAACATCTTGAAACTAATAAGAGAGAACTTGCTTTTCTTTGGATAGAAGTTGAGGATCATATAGAAATATCTTAATAAGACCTTGGATAGCTTAATAAGACCCCAAATATTAATGAGTTCATCCCCGACAGCATTTAGAGCAGTACTAGTACAAGATCCCTTTAAATAGTTGAGCACCTTGAGTTCTTTCTTAATTTCCTTCATTTTTTAATAACATGTATATTACTTGGTTCCCACAAAATGACATTCAGTACCTCTTCTATAGGCATCCCTTAAACCAATATTATTGGCCAAATCGTTGTTGAATTTCAAAAGGAAGTGTCTACAAAATTTCTTAAATAATTCCTCCACTATTATTATTATTGTATGATCAAAGAAAAGAGGATCTTTAAACTTAACAATGTTATTAGGGAATTAAGTTAACCGGTTGTCATCACTAAGAGCTCTATCTAATTTTTTCCTGATGAAATAATGAAAGCTTTAGTTTTTAGACCAAGTAGAGGAGTGGCTAATTTGTTATAGATTAGTGACCAGCATATAATCCACACGATCTTTAAAGTCCTTAAAAAAGTTTTTTAAGTTCCAATTACCCTAAGCTTTTGATATATAAAGAATCACATTGAAGTCTCCACGTATCAACCATAGTTTGTTAATGTTCCTACTGAGATTAATGGGGTTATTCCATAATATTTTCCTCTAAAATCCAAAGTTGCTAGCAATATGAGAGAGATAATAATGTTAACTTCTCTTGTATAAAGAAGATGCTAAGGTGCATGACTTGGTCATTTGAGCTCAACATATCTAGTTGAATGTCATTAACCTTATATAAATAGGATCTTTCATTATCACATACATAATTAATCAAATTACTTACTTGAATTTAATTATATTCCACCAGTTAAAGAAATTTGATAAGAAAATATTTATTACAAAAAATCCTTTAATTCACGTTTTGATCAAATGATACTCATCATTCTCTTAATTGATCATTATCTATTATTAATAGGTAATGTCAAATTTATTAATTGTTCTTTAATAATTCATAATTAGAGGGTCACATGAAAAACTCATTAGTTGTGCTCATATTTGTCTAATAACTTGTGCAATCAGTATATAATTAGAGTTTATGTTCATACATATATATATATATATATTAGGAATATATGATGTCTCAATTAATGAATTGATTCATAAGTAAATATTATATTCTATGCCCTACGTAATATCTTTCATTTAAATCTCCTTTGATCATATTTATTTTAACAATTCATAAATGTATCTAATTCTCTTATTGAGAGTTAATAGCCACCTTTGAATATATAAATTTTCTTATGCAAGTTAATAATAAAAAATGAGTTTCCTTTTTGTTTGAATTAAATTTAACTTGCTATCTTAAAATTATCATATAAGATTTTATCAAACATAATCTTTTAGTGACATTCTAAAGTATAAAACCATAAATTTAATTCTTTAAGAGTTAAACAAGAGTTTTAAGGGTATATTATAAAGTTCTTTTTACCTCCAGGATTCTAGATGATGTAGGTTGAGATATTATGACTTACATTAATCCCTTTGCTTTTTATACATATGGTAAGAGTCATTTGCTACGATATTAATATATGTAATACCACATAGATGTTGGTTTAAACACACTTAATATTTAATTTGGGTTCACTTTTCTACTCTTATCATCTAAGTCAACATTTATGGTTTATGTTTTTGCTCTATCTATCAGTTATTAGCTTGATAATAAACTTAAAAACATGCCTCATCCCTAATCATCACAAGTACTAGAGGTGATTGCTTATGTGTGAAGGACAATATTTTATCTATTTGACATATTTTTATGTTTATAAAAATATGTCATATAAAGTAAAAATATTTGAGAATCGAGTACTAAGTAAATCTTATTACTTAATAAATGATATCAACTTATATTGTTATTTATACGTAGCAATACATTGAATGAACATATATGTAAAAATGTTAATCAATTACATTTTAATATCTACATAATCTTAGTAACTCCATATGACTAATGTATGTACTCTAGGAAATTGGTTTTTTCATTGGGTCTAGCATCATATCTCGTGTAAAGATATTCTTTATTTTCATTTCTCCTTATGCAACTATGTCTTTCACATAATTGTATTTGATATTTATATTGTTGGTTTTACAATGAAATTTGTGGTCTTTAGTATAACCAATTGTTGCTTTACTATCACCTTTAATTACTAGTAGATTAGTCACACTTTGAGTGACTCCCAAACTAACTAAGAATTGTCTAAGACATACAATTTCTTTTACTAATATTAAAAATTTTATAAATTTACCTTCCATTGTGGCTAAAGCAATACATGATTTTTTCTTAATTTTCCATAATATAGCACCATTTTTTAGTAAGAAAATAAATCCAAAGGTAGACTTTGTCTCCCCAATTCGTATTTGTATATCCTTGTATATGTATGTTATTACCCTAATATCACAATGTATAATCAACAATTCCCTTTAGATATGTTGATATTCCCTTTATTACCTTCCAGTTTGTTTATATTGGTGTGGTTTGATTGATATCTACTCACTATTCCAACAACATAACAAATATTTGGCCTTGCACACATCATGGTATACGTAAGACTTCTAACTACATTGGAATAGGGGACTTTCTTGATTTTTCCCCTTTTTTATGGTATAGATGGCAAAAACTTCTGGCTGAGAACTATTCCTTTAGTAATAGGATTATCAACTAGTTTGTAATCTTAAATATGAAATCATTCTAAAGTCTTTTGAATATAAGTCACTTGAAAAAGCTATGCCTTTAGTAGTAGGATTATCATCTAGTTTGTAGTCTTAAATATGAAATCATTATAAAGTCTTTTGATTATAAGTCGCTTAAGAAATTAACAATAATCTTTTTAAATGATCCCTTGAAATTTAAATCTAGGAAAATATGTAGCTTCACCCATGTCTTTCATCTCAAATTCAGGTGACATCCAATCTTTAATTTGCTTAACCAACTCACAATTCTTAGTAGTAATAAAAATGTCATTCATATATAAAGATAAAATCACAAATTTATATTTGTTTCTTTTAGTATATACTTAATGGTCATCTTTAAGCATATAAAATCATATGAAAAAAATGTACAACTACTTTGAGGACTACTTTAAACTATAATCGATTTTAATAACTGAGACACTTTATATTTTTATCATATCTTAATAAAACCTAAAATTTACTGCATATCAAATTCTTCTTACAATTCTTTATTTAGAAAAGCAGTCTTCACATCCATTTGATGTAATTCAAGATCCAAACTAGCTACTATAACTAAGGTGAGATGAGTTGAAGCAAACATCACATTAGGTGAAAATGTCTCATCATAATCAATTCCCTCTTATTGTGTATATCCTTTCTCTATGAGGCGTGGCTTGTATATTTTGGCACTGCCATTAATATTTCATTTTAATTTAAGAAATCATTTATTCCCAATAGCTTTTCTTCTTCTAAAGAGATAACAAAGCCTTATACTTGATTCAAGCTAAAATAAGTCATTTCTTCTCTCATTGCTTTTATCCATTCTTTTTTATTAAGATCAAGAAAAGCCTTATATGCATTTCTTAGCTTATCATATTCTTATGGAATAATCTGTAAAGTTTTTCTTTTATTTCTAACAACACGTGTTGAGTGCACTGTAAAATTTTCCTAACTCTACACACTAAAACTTGTAGATGTGATGACTCAGGATCATATCTATAAGGAATGTTTGTTTAATTCTCGTAATGAAAATAATTGATGCAAAGGAAATAATTGGGGGTTTTGGGTTTTATGCAATCGAGAAAATAAACTAAAATTAAACTAGCAAAAAGAAATTATAGAAAACAATATAAAATGATATAAGTGTCGAATATATTTAAAGTCCAATTCTAGGATCAATCTTGGCTTAAACACAATTAAACTTATCCCATCATTCTAATGTTTTCACATCTCTCTTCAAGCTATTAGTCGTGGACTAACAATACGCTCTACTAATCCTGATTTTCCCTTAACTTATTTTTAATTAAGAGATCACTACAAGAAAATATTGAGTTAGTGACGGAAATTACCGACGGAAAAGATAAATATTCCATTGGTATTAAAAATTACCGACGGAATTTACCGACAGACAAAAAGCGTCGTAGATTCAGCCGTAGCTAATATTACCGACGGTAAAGAAATTTTTCGTCGGTAAAAGAAATTACCGTCGGTAATGTCAACGAAAAAGTTGCCGACCGTCACACTTTTTCCATCCGTAAGTTACCAATGGGCTAGAATTTTCCAACGCTAAATTTACTGACCATAAGTTCCTAATCTGTCGGTAAATTTACCGACAATATGTTTTTTTTTCGTCGGTGTTGTTTTGGCCATTACTGACGGAAATTTTGGGTTTTTCCGTCAGTAAATTATTTGATTTAATTTTTTTAAAATATATTTTTTCATTATATTTAAATTATAACAGTCGGAAAATTTTAATATTTAAATATTTGTAATATATATTTAATTTGATAGAATTAATTAAATAGAAATTTTGATTAATGATTAAAAATTAAAATATCTTAATTGATAATAAAAACGTTACATTGTAAATAATAATATCTGTAATATAAACAAAATGACCAATACTATACTACTAACATGGAGCTGGTGGATCGTTTAGTTGGTGCGGTGACTTGCTACCCTTACCCTTCAATTCATCCATCTCCCGACAGAGCTGAGCGTACAGGTCCAATGATTGCTGTTGCGCTGCTATCATCTATTGCATCTGCTGCATCTATTCCAACAATGTCTGCACTGTGATCTCAAGCGCCTCTACTTTATTGTTGTTGGACCGCCTAGCAGATGCTGCTGTACTAGATGTGGAGGATTGTGAATAATAAGTATTCACAAATGATTCGAGTCCGAATATCCTCCCACGACGATCCCTACCACCAATTGCTTCCAAGTAAATGTCAGCCTCATCAACATTTTCAGATTGCTGAGACCGCCGCTTAATAGTTTGCCATTAGTAAGTGATAATTATGAAGCATATTATTAATATTAAATCATAAATTTCACTTACATTTACTTCTCTACAACATTCGTTGACGAATGTTACCCCGTCATGCTTCTTAGTATGAGTATGCAGAAATAGTTGACGGGGTGTACGTGCCACGCCCAAAGACTTTTCCTGCATAGGAATAAAATGTTAATTATAACTAAAATAGATTTTATAAAGCAAATTC
>JAOQMS010075025.1:0-22337 GCA_027563885.1 Erythroxylum longipes | reverse complement strand
ACACTTCATTCAATTCAATAAAATAGGAGTCTTGACAAAATAATTCAAAAGCAATCCCTAAAATAAAATCAGCCTAAAATGATCTCCATAGTATCATCAACAATAAAATAAACCATTTTTACAAAGAATAGATAAGATTAGAATGAAAGAAAATTGAAAAAAAAAGACTCCTTCTCTTATTTGCCACAATCTAGAATTTTGGTATTGATGTGATATTTTTCCCAAACTTGATGATGATCCTTGTCTTCAATCCTTCCTCAATGCTCTGAAAATGTGTTCTCCGCTCAAGGATGGTGTTTCTACAGGTGGGTGTCGTCTTACTTGAAGATGAAGGCTTAATGATATTTTTATAGTCCAAAAATCCTAGGTTTAATGAAGCCTTGCAGATTGGCTCGTATTACAATTCCCACACTGGTGGGAATTTACATAATTCTCACGAGCATGCTTATTGCACACAAATGCACTTCTCATTTCTGTTGTGATTTCCCACGTTCGTGGGAATTTGCATGATTTCCACGAATATGGGAATTTGTCCCCGATGCACTCTTCTTATCTTCTCTTCTTTGATCTTTTGTTCAACCTCTAAGTTGCTCCCTCTTCCTTCCTACACAAAAATAATCAATTCTTACCCTCAATTAGCATCAAACAAATAAGAACAACAATGGAAATCAAACTTAATGAAAACATACAAAATGAATCCTAAACTAGAACAATAAACAACAATTATGCTAGAAAACACATACTAATTACCTACAAAAACATATCCTAATGCACACTTGTCAACATCCCCACACTTGAATCTTTTCTTATCCTCAAGCAAAATAAATACAACCAATCCATTCTACCACTTCATTTTCTCATGAATCAAAACATAAAATCCCTCAAATTCAAGCCAACTCAAATATCAAGTTAATGTACATATCATGACTACTTTTTCATTGGTGTACATAAGCAAACTCACAATTGGTGCAATCAGTCAAAGGTAAGTAAAGATGCACAAATGAATCTTTCTCACGGTTTTCACTCATTTCCCTCAATTGTTTAAGGGTTAGTGTTTTGCTCAAACTTCCTATAGAAAACTACTCTACTATAGGATTGCTAATATACTAATTCTCCTATACAATGATTGCATGCATAAAGAGATCAAAAGGACTTATTTCGGGTTGAAATGTGGTAAGGGTTAAAGTGGGTCAAAAGAAATGAAAGAGGGTTAAGCACAAGCATAAGTAAAGTACAAAGCAGATAAAAATGGGATAACTAAACATAACTACAAGACACACAAATATAACTGATATTCTGCACTTATTGATGCCATTCAATTGTTCTTCCTTTTTCTTTTCTTTTTTTTCATTTTTCATTTTTTTCTTCATACATGGAAGAACTATAGATCAAAACTAGCACCATATATACTATAGTCCACAGTATAAATATACTCAATTTGTCTCGGTAAAAATTTCACACAATCCCAACTAATATTTTACTTAATACTCTACTAAGCTTGTGAAAAGGTTAGGAAAATAGGGTTTAAAGTTTTAAAATTTCAGGTGTTTCACAAACAAAAGGTTAAAGCTCAATGGGGGTAGCACGGGATAATTAATAGGTAGGTCATTTAAGCTAAGGGTTAATATAAAAAGGGCCTAGATCATATCTATTAAGCATGCATCTATTAGACTCAAACCGATTCATAGCAAGTTCTAAAGGTAGTAACCTACTGAAGTAACACTGAAAAAGAAATGAAATGACTATAGATGGAGTCATATGGCCCAATCCTCACATTGGCTCAATTGAAAACTGATTATGCATCTCTATACTACCTCATTGTTCAAATGTCAATTTGCGACTAAGCTTATGTAACCAACTACTTTTCATCACTCTATATGGTTCACTTTCTACTCAAGTAGCCTAATCTGAGTTCAGGCATGCATTAAATCTAATTCCAACGACATGACAGAATTTCATGGCAATATGTATCAGAGTGACTTATAAGTGGTTCCATTGCTAACACAAAGCACATACAATATGCCTAAACATGCATCCTATTCAACACAATATAAAAAAAAGGAAATTAAGAAAGTTGATGTCACCTCCCCACACTTAAAGATCACATTGTCCTTAATGCAACAAGTAAACAACCAAGTAAAAGGAAATGACATCAAACCATACAAAAAACTAAAAACAAACCAAATAAAAGAAATTTAAACAAACAAATGATATGAACCCAAACAGAAGATGCTGTAGTCAAATCAACATTAAAGAAATTATAACTAAACAAAAGACATAACACACAAACAAATAATATGAAACCAAATACACATGAAAGGAAATGCACTCACACATAAGAAACAACAAAATTTAAAAGTTTAAGGGATAGGAAAAGCTTATTCCGATGATGGTGGTGGCAGTGATGGTATAGGAGCTTCAAAATTGTTCCTCCGAAAAAAATTGAGGAACCTCTTCTCCAAACTATGCTGCTCCTTATGTACTGTTCACATTTGTGTGCTGAGCTCATTTAGTTAAGATGTCATACGTTGTTGGTTGGAGGCTATTTGTTCAATGGTTTGTAAGAGTTGGTCAGCCACTACTGGCGCACTAGGTTCTGCTACTTCTACTCCGTCCTCTGGATCCTGAGATGCTTGAGATGTGGAAGGTCAGGACGCGACTGTACTGATGCTTGTCCAATTTTTCACTGCAGTAAGCGTTTGATGATTACGGAGTTCCATAGAATGAACCTCCATAATCTCAAGATGCTTTAAAAATGATATGTCAAACATATTGTGTGGCGTTGTATGCACCTCTTCCAAATTATAGTTATAAAAATGAGCTAAAGCAATAAATATGTACCCCATTCCAAAATATGAACTTTGCTTATTGACAACACTAACAATTGATTTAAAAATTGTAAAGGGTATGTTGATTCTAACCTTGTGATCCATGCACCATAAGAAGAAAAGTTCTTTAGTTGAACATTTGCTACTTTCAGTTTTATTAAACACATGAATTTATGCAACAACAAATGTTCGACAATAGGTATTAAAGCATTCGGTGCATTGCGTGAATCAAAACTGTCTTCCCCCATTAAAATTTTCCAATACAAATCCACATCAAATTCAGGATGATCATCTAAAACTTTTGTATTTTGGAAATTGAGAAGTTGACGTATGACATTATAATCCAATTTATACACAACACCGAATAATCTAAACCAATACACATCCATTTTTGGGGTATAACGGATAGTAGTGAAAAATTCAGTTGTCATCCTAGGGTGAATATGCATGTCACACTGAATGAACGTATTCTACCCTATGTTGTCAGCTAATCGCTGAATCCTTGTCCTCACTCCTATTTCCTCTAACAATGCAAAATTGAAATACCTACGAGTGATTATTCCTCTATCCCTAAAATCATGGAAGTATGGACCTTCTTCTTCTGAGTAAATCGAGAAAGGAGATCAAAAAGTTGCCGCCAAATCGTCACTTGGTTTTCGAGCCATCATCTTCTTCGGTGCCATTGTCATATAAAAACTGCAAGGACGAGAGAGAGAAAGTGAAATTTGAGCTTTGGAGAGAGAGACCAAACAAAACTTACCTAAATCCTTATTTTTTATAGAGATTAATGCATGAAAATGAAAAGAATGTAAGAACAATGAAAGAATTGAAGAAAATACTAAGAATCTAAAGGGAGATTGAAGAATTTTAGAGAGTGAGAGGAGAGAAATTCGTGGGTAGGAGAGCGAGAGTACGAAAATTTTGAAGATAGGGTGAGAGAAAAAATGGGAGGGAAACTTAAGCGTAGGATTCCTCTCCACAAACTTTTTGGAGAGGATTCCCAGGTTCGTGGGAATCACTGCAATTCTTGATCCTCACAATTCCAAACCTTCTTCCAATCTTAAATGAATTCTCCATGATCCCAAAACCTACAAACACATCAAGGTAATATCATCAACAAGAATTTTGGAAAGAAAACAAATTAAAATCCAAACAAGATCAACACGAACATCAATCAATCATAATTTGAAAATAATCAAACTAAAGAACTCAAACAAAACTAGACAAAAACAGCACAAGAGATTAAATATGCTAAGTTAAGGTCATTAGCTTGACCATTCAACATATACTCATGAAAAAGTGGAAGATAGGAGAGAGATAATTTCCCCTCGCTTGTGGATATGTCCCTCCATAATATGGTTTACAGCGGTACTCATTGACCTTGAATGTTTCCCCATTATCATTTTCCAACTCCACAGGTCCATGAGGAAACACTTGAAGAATTTTAAAAGGCCTACTCCATCTTAACTTGAGTTTTTCGAGAAATTTAAAAGTATACTTCAAACATCTCTACCTCCATTATATTCGAAAGTGGCATTTCATCTCGTTTGGATCTATTGCCAACTCTTTGACATCTATTGCACTTGAGCACAAAACCTAGAGCATCTTTAAACAGAGTTGGCCAATAGAATCCACACTCTAAGATTTATGTCACAGTCTTGTTAGCTCCATAATGCTCTACATACGGTGAGCTATGACATTGAGTTAAGATCTCAGGCATTTCATCTTCAGGAACACACCTACGAATTAAACTGTCAGCACATGTCTTATAGAGTATAGGTTCATACCAAATATAATGAGCGCACTAAAATAAGAAACGCTTCCTTTGTTGATATGATAAATCGGATGGAAGAATACTACTTAAGAGGTAATTTGCAATATCTACAAACCAGGGAAGGAAAGGGTTATCTACCATCATCAAAGTCTCGTTAGGAAAGCTTTCTTTAATTTCCTCTTCCTCTTCATAATGTTCGACTTCAAGCCTCGATAAGTGATCCGCAACGACTTTTTCTATTCTTTTCTTGTCTTTGATTTCAATATTAAACTCTTGAAATAGGAGTACCCATCGAATAAGCCTAGCCTTGGCATCCTTCTTAGTGAAAAGGTAACGCAATGCTGCATGGTCTGTAAACACAATAACTTATGAACCTAACAAATAAGAAAGAAAATTTTCACAAGAAAATACTACCGCAAGCAATTCTTTTTCAGTAGTTGTATAATTCAATTGTGCTCCTGTCAACATCTTGCTTGTGTAATAGATAGCATGCAACCTCTTCTCCTTCCACTGACCTAGCACACACCCAACTGCATGGTCAGTTGCATCACATATGATCTCAAATGGAAGAGACCAATCCAACGATGTCAAAATTGGTGCTATTATGTGTTGGACCCTGTTTTTAGAGTCCAACTCCAGAGTCATAAAACGTGAGCGTATTACTCTGTACGGTTCTTGTAATGGAACCTCATTAGTCAATATAGGTTCATCTTCATTCTCATAACATCCCACAATTTCCATAATTGAGCACTTGACTTACGAAAATCCATTCTTATGTTCATATCCTCAATCGTCACCCTAAACATATCACTCAATTTATCTCTTATTTCCATAATAAACTAAGTATAGTTCAAATTCCATTCAAGCCTAAATGTATCGTAGATAAGCAATGATAGGTCCGCAGTATATACATATACATGATTCAGGAAAATAAGCCTAACTTTAAATAGAGATGTAAGATTAAGACCAATCAAGTATGTTTTCGAATAGGACTTTGAGTTCTACAACTTTCGTGAAGACTCCAAAGAGAGATTTTGACATCTAGAGGGTCAAAAAATTCACATTTGCATAACTGTCCTGAGATTATCTGCTTAGCGGATACATGTCCTTCCATACGGACATGAACTGAGCTGAAACACTGGAATTCCCAAGAAGGTCTACCCAGTGGACATCAAATCCACCCAATGGACATTTATGGGTCAATTTCCAAATTTACATCAAATCCGCCCAACGGACATTTAAGGGTCAATTTTTAGATTTCTAACTCCTACAAGTTACCTATGACCCCTCTCACGCATTCTTATCATTTCTAACTTATTTTCCACATTATTTCCCTTCATTCTCACTTCCATTTCAGCTCAACATCATTAACAACCAAATCATAATCTATGTTTAGTCATCAAACCAAAAACATAACATTCAAACTTATGCACATTCATCATAAATTTCTGCACATGATCACATAAATACAACATCAACTATGTCAATACATTCTTCAATAATTTAGCACACATTTAACTCCCTTTATCACCTTCATTTCATCCCCAACTTATCACACTAATTCTTCCCATTTCAAAACACCATAGTACTCATTTTTTTGTTAAGTAAAGAAAAGGCTATAAAGTGTCCAGTATGTACCCTGTGTAGCATCATTAATTGTAAAAATCCTATCTTTCAAATCCGATCTCCAAAAATTACAAACTTTGTAGCATTAGAAAGCTAAGAGGACAAAATATAACTTCCAAAAAGACAACTTTGTCCAAATCAGCCTAGGTTAATATAGTTTTTCCCCTTCCCCTGAATTCATAACACATATTATGAATGCTTGAAAATGCAATGCGAAAACTTGGAAATCATGAGCAAAACATAAATATATTTCATTAACATCAAAAGGAAAGAGTTTTACAAAGCTTTAATGGGCATTTCAAGCCACAAATACATCATTGGAACTCATAATACAAAATACAAAATATACATGAATGAGTAATACTTGAAATGCGGCTAAAGCCTTGTGTTTTCATAAACCAACTTAAATACAAAAATATGCAGACTTGTAGTGATGCCTTGACTCTCAATCACTCGATCTCTTACTCTTCACATAAAGATAGGGAGGAATGGGGGTGAGCTTAAAAGCTTATAGGTAACAAGTTTATAGCGGAGAAACAAACAAAACCATTGAAAACATTCCTTGCCATAGTAAATCACATTGAATCCATAGAATACGTACTTTTCAAATTCTCAATCTTATCAAACAATTCATAAACAGTATAAGTCATGAGTTCATCAAACTTGTCAACAAATCATAAACACATAAGCAATCATAATGGTTTGGGTAGTCCATAAACAGAATGGACCCCTTTGGGTAGTCCATAAACAGAATGCAACATCACAAACCCACATAATGGTTTTGTGTAGTCCATAAACATAAGGGAGTCCGTGAAGGAGCTCCATACCACTAGCGGGCAGGCGAGAGAAGCCTTTAACATGGTCAACGTGCATGTGACATAACAGAATGGACCACCACAAAGCCACACAAACATGAATTTGATATCTTGTAAACATCTTGCGCAAAAGGAACATTTTGGAAACATGATTTCCATAAGCATGATATTTTTCAAATACAATTTCCATCATCTTTTCACAATTCATCATCAAGATTCATGTCCCTAACGTATAGCAATTTTTAAATCATTTAAAAAGCAATAACTGCAACATTTATAAAGAAATTGAAATCATTTAACTTTATTAATTTAGAAAAATACTCATGGCTCTTTAACTCAACTATAAACATGTAACCCACCTTGAATTCCTTGCTTAGAAACTTGCTTAAAGATGCCTCTCCTCTTGTTCCTCTTGCCTTTTTTAATTCCCTTTAACATTGGCAAAAATCCCATTCAATAGGAATACAAATTGAGAACCCAAAGGGCATAGTCACTAAAATTGATTCTATAATACTTAAACACATGTATTTCCTAAGCTTTATGAACCAAAACCCTTCCAAAAATCCAAAGGATTAACAATGGGCTTACCTTGAATCTTCACTAAACAAAGAGATTTTTAGCTCAAATGGAAGCTCTTCTTTTCCTCTTCCTTTTTCTCTTCTTGAACAAACTCACAATCACTCTTGAAGACTAAGAAAAGATGAAACCTAGCATTTTGTTCTTTCTTCTCTCTAATGGCTGAAACTCTCTTCCCTCTTCTTTCTCATTTTCGTTCTTCACTTTATTCTCTCCTTCAATTCACGTTTTTCTCCACCTTAAGAGCAAGACTACACTTTCTTCTTCCCATTTTACCCTTAATAAGTGCTAAAACTCATCTTTTCCCTTCCTTTTTATACTTCATGATCTCTAAACTTAAGTGACATGCCAAAATTGCCCTTATACATTCTTACTACTTTAATCTAATTAACCAATGTAATAAAATCCTAATAACACTAAAATAAATAATTAACTCCAAAAATAATTATATGATGACCTCATAATTTATTTAAATCATGCTTAACTCAACAAAAAAAATTCGGGGGCCAACATTATGACTGCCTTCTTCAACCAGTTAAAAGCATTCAAACAGTCATCATCAAAAACAAAAGGCACATCTTTTATCAATAGATGAGTTAGAGGTTTTGCAATGAGGGAAAAATCTTTAATGAACCGTCAGTAGAACCCTGCATGACCAAGAAAAGCTCGGACACCCTTAATGTTAAAGGGAGGTGGTAACTTTTCAATTACTTCTGTCTTAGCTCGATCCACTTCAATCCCTTTATATGAAATCTTATCGACTAATACGATTCCCTCTTAGACCATGAAATGAAAATTTTCCCAAATTAAAGCTAAATACGACTCCTTACATCTTTGAAGCACTTTATCTGAGTTCAGTAGGCAATGATCAAAAGACTCTCTAAAAACAAAAAAATCATCCATAAATACCTCTATAAATTTTTCATTCATGTCTGCGAATGCGGCCATCATGCACATTTGAAATGTAGCAGGTGCATTACATAAACCGAAAGTTAGCCTTCGATATGAAAAAGTTCCGTATGGACATGAAAAGTGGTCTTCTCTTGATCTTCCGGATATATAAATATTTGATTGTAACCTGAATATCCATCTAGAAAGCAATAAAAAGAATGACCAGGCACTCTCTCAATCATTTGGTCCACAAAAGGTAAAGGGAAATGATCCTTCTTGGTGGCCAAATTTAACTTTCTATAGTCAATGCATATTCGCCACCTTGTGATAGTCCTAGTGGAAATCTTTTCCCCTTCTTTATTTTCTATCACTATCATGCCACCCTTCTTTAGCATACACTGTACTGGGCTTACCCACTCACTATCTGAAATGGGGTAAATTATTCCTATATCTAGAAGTTTCACCACTTCCTTCTTTACAACCTCTTGCATATTCGGATTTAACCTTCTCTTTCGTTCTCTAACAGTTCTACAACCTTCTTCTAGGTTAATTTTGTGCATCACCATATTGGGGCTAATCCCCCGAATATCATAAATTTGCCACCCAACAGCTCTTATCCTTTTCCTAATAGTCTCTAACACTTTCTCTTCTTGATCATAATTTAATTCATTGGAGATAATGATAGGTAAAGTGTGGTTCTTTCCTAAAAAGGTATATCTCAGATGGGAAGGTAAAGGTTTAAGCTCTAAAGTGGGAGGCTTAATGGTAGAAGGTGGTGTAGGTCCTCCAACTCTCTCTAATTGTTCTAGTTCCACTTTCTCATAAGCATCCTCTTCCTTGTCACTTTCATCTTTGTGTACTCCATTCACCTCACCAACCCCTTCTTTAATTTCCTTCACACACTCATCTACTACATCAATTTTCATACACACATTTCCATCCATCGGTTTCTTCAAAGATTTTGTCATATTAAACTCAGCCTGCCCACCACCAATTCTCAACACAAGTTTTCCTTCATGAACATCAACTAATGCCCTACCAGTATTCATAAATGGCCTACTCAAGAATAACGGAAAATTTTTATCAGCTTCAAAATCTAACGCAACAAAATCAACTGGAATTATAAATTTATCCACTTTTACCAATACGTCTTTCACAACTCTAAATGGCATTTTTATTAATTGATCTATAAGTTGAATAAACATGGAAGTCGGCTTGACCTCTCCTAATCCTAATTTCCTGAAAATAAACAAAGGAATCAAATTAATACTTGTACCTAAATTACATAAACATTTAGAAAATTCAAAATTGTCAACAACACATGGAATAGTAAAACTCCCTGGATCTTGCAATTTTGAAGGCATTTCACTTGAGATAATAGAAATACAATTCTCTGTCAATGTAACTATCTGATTGTCTTCCCAAGTACGTTTGTGCATGAGTATATCCTTCCAAAACTTTGCATACTTGGGCATGCACACCAAAGCTTCCAACAATGACAAATTAATCTCTAGCTTCTTCAGTTTCTCTAAAAATTTGGAAAACTAAGTATCCACCTAATGTTGCTTCACTCTTTGTGGATATGGGACTTTAGGATTGTACGGTGGTGGTGGTACGTACAGCCTGCCCTCTTCCCTTTCTTCTTCTATATCTGTACTATTCTCTTTTTCTTGGTCATCCTTTTTCGCACTTGGTTCTTTTATTTGCTTGCCACTTTGAAGTGTAATTGCTTTGAGTTGCTCCCTTGGAATAACCTCATTATTTCTCAGTAAGCAACCTGTATTTCGAAAAAATAAAGCATCAGCAAGTTGACATACCTGGACTTCCAAATTATGGATTGACGAGGCGTGGTTCTTCACAATCTGATCAAATTTTGCCTCCATCCTCTGTTGATTTTCCTCCTAGCTTACATACATCTTTTTCTGACTCTCTACTTGAATTGCTGGTTTGGAATTAAACGTCTCAATAAATTTGTCCAACTTATTTTCCAACGCTCTAATTCTTTCTTGCTTAAATCATGGCGGTCATTGTGGTCGTTGTTGGCCACCTGTATTATTATTACTCCAAGAAAAGTTTAGGTGGTTTTTCTAACCCAGATTATATGTATTTGAATATAGGTTATTACCTTGCTGCAGCTAGCCTAAATAGCTTACCTGTTCAGTTCTACTAGCTCCCAATAGAAAATGTTCCGCTGAGCTATGGTTGTTCTCCCCACATAGCTCACATTGTGCTTGCATTGCCTTTACTGCTAAGGTGGATGCTCCTTGCATGTTGTTTAGCTACTTCATCAACACTATGATTTGAAATTGGAAGGTAGTAACTAAGTCAATAGGTATCATACCTTTTTGTTCCTTCTGTCCTTGTCTACTCCTCCTGCTCAACCACATGCAGCTACTGCTTGCCAACTCCTCCAATAAATTATGAGCTGCTTCCACCGTCTTCCTCATCAGTGAACCTTTGGATGCTGCATCAATTGTACCCTTTATGCTCAAGTTCACTCCATTATAGATTGTTTGAAATAGAAATTCCCTCGGGAGGTTATAATGTGGACAGCTCCTCTAAAGTTCCTTAAATCTCTCCCAAGCGTTGTTGAGAGATTCTCCGGAGAGATTCTCCGTCGCTCTACTAGAAATTTGTTATCTCCTTGATAATCCTCGTCATCTTTGTCAACAGAAAATATTTGGCAAGGAATGCTTGGGTGAGCTGCTCCGAAGTCGTGATTTGGCCTGGATTTAAAGAATTGTACCATGCTTTTGCTTGATCCTTCAACATGAATGAACACAATCACAGCTTCACCGCATCATCAGACATTCCGTTGAATCTGGATGTTTCATAGATCTCCAAGAAATTTACGATGTGGGCATTCGAATCCTATTTGGATAACCTGCAGAACTGTACAATGTTTTGAAGAATGTTGAGTATCGTCGGCTTTATCTCAAAATTATTCACTTGAACTACCAGCCTCGCCACTCCTTGAGGACTAAACCCTGGCTTCATGAAATCCATGAATGTCTTTTCTGATCCTCCTTGCTCTCCTTCTTCAACCATATTTTGATTTGAGAAGTTTAGAAGCTTTTCCCTTCTTATTTCTCTTTCGTGCTTCTTAAAGTCGGGAAATTCGTCCTTTATAGTTTCTTTCATCCTTCGTGTACTCCTTGTGTTCATGCACCTGCAATTCACAAGGAAAAGTATAAAAAACTCTTAAATCAAAGTAATATAAATCAAACACGCTACTCAACAATCAATCCCCGGCAACGACGCTAAAAACTTGTTGATGGTAAAACCTATCTACTTGTGTTATGCTCAAAAACTGCAAGTGCACGGGTCGTGACCTGTAATAAAAAGAATGGAATCGATCCCACAGGGATTGATGCCTAGACACTGCTTAATTTTGACAAAAATTTGTTTAAGAAACTAAATTGTGGAATGCAAATAATATGAAAATTAAAATTAAAATTAAAAGAGACTATTGTAAACAATGGACAATACCGCAACTGTAGAAAATCTGAACTCAAAAATCTAAATACTAGAGATTATTTTTCTATTATTTTTTCCTTGTTTTGTCTCCCTCCTATTTTATTGATTGAATCGTGTCCTACCCTAGATTTTTGAATGTACTAATTACCCTATCTTAAGGTGTAAATATTTTTCCCTAATCGAATTAACGGGAATCGATTGAACGATCTCTCAACCTACCTAATGACTCTACCGATTCAACTAGTTATTAATCTATCCTATGGGTGATCAATTGACTAATCGAGATCTCTCTTCTAATTATTCAATTGACATAGTGATTGCTAGTCTATAGGTCTCCAACTCTCGTTGTACAATTCTACATGAATCTCATCTCACTCACTCTCTCGATTTGTTGCAAGACAACAATTTAAAACAACAATCATCAAAAACACTTATTGTAATTCAATAAAATAGGAGTCTTGACAAAATAATTCAAAAGCAATCTCTAAAATAAAATCAGCCTAACATGGTCTCCATAGCATCATCAACAATCAAATAAATCATTTTTACAAAGAATAGAGAAGATTAGAATGAAAGAAAATTGAATAAAAAGACTCCTTCTATTTTTTGCCAAAATCTAGAATTTTGGTGTTGATGTGCTATTTTACGAAATCTTGATGATGATCTTTGTCTTCAATCCTTCCTTAATGCTCTGAACATGTGTTCTCCAATCAAGGATGGTGTTTCAATAGGTGGGTGTCGTCTCACCTGAAGATGGAGGCTTAATGATGTTTTTATAGTCTAAAAATACTAGGTTTAATGAAGCCTCGCAGATTGGCTCGGATTACAATTCCCATGCCCATGGGAATTTGCATGATTCCCACAAGCATGGGAATTGTACACAGGTGCACTTCTCATTTCTACTATGATTTCCCACGTCTGTGGGAATTTGCAAGATTCCCGCCAACATGGGAATTTGTCCCAGATGCACTCTCCTTTTCTTCTCTTCTTTGATCTTTTGTTCAACCTCCAAGTAGCTCCCTCTTCCTCCCTACACAAAAATAATCAATTCTTACCCTTAATTAGCATCAAACACACAAGAACAACAATGGAAATCAAACTTAATGAAAACATACAAAATGAATCCTGAACTAGAACAATAAACAACAATTATGCTAGAAAACGCATGCCAATTACCTATAAAAACATATCCTAATATACACCTATCAACATCCCCACACTTCAATCTTTGCTAGTCCTCAAGCAAAATAAATACAACCAATCCATTTTACCACTTCATTTTCACATACATCAAAACATACAATCCCTCAAATTCAAGCCAACTCAAATATCAAGTTAATGCACATATCATGACTACTTTTTCATTAGTGTACATAAGCAAACTCACAATTGACACAATCACTCAAAAATAAGTAAAGATGCACAAGTGAATCTTCCTCACGGTTTTCACTGATTTTGCTTAAGTGTTTAAGGGTTAGTGTTTGTCTCAAACTTCCTATAGTAAACAACACTACCATAAGCTTGCTAATACACCAATTCTCCTCTACAAAGATTGCATGCATAAATAAATCAAAAGGACTTGTTTAGGATTGAAATGTGGTAAAGGATAAGGTGGGTCAAAAGAAATAGAAGAGGGTTAAGCACAAGCATAAGTAAAGCACATAGCAGATAAAAATGGGATAACTAAACATAACTATGAGATATACAAATATAATTGATATACTATACTTATTGATGCTATTCACTTGTTCTTCCTTTTTCTCTTCTTTTCTTTTCTTTTTTTCTTTTTTCTTTCTTTTTCTTCATACATGGAAGAACTATGGATCAAAACTAGAATATATATACTGTAGTCCACAAGCAAAAATATAATCAATTTGTCTCAGTAAAAATTTCGCACAATCTGAACTAATATTTTACTTAATACTCCACTAAGCTTGTGAAAAGGGTAGGATAATAAGGTTTAAAGTTTTAAATTTTTGGGTGTTTCACAAAGAAAAGGTTAAGGCTCAACGGGGGTAGCAAGGGATAATTAACAGGTAGGTCATTTAAGCCAAGGGTTAACTCAAAAAGGGCCTAGACCATCTCTATTAATCATGCATCCAGTAAACTCAAACCGATTCAAAGCAAGTTTTGAAGGTAGTAACCTACGGAAGTAACTCTCACAAAGAAATGAAATAACTATAGATGGAGTCATATCACTCAATCCTCACTTTGGCTCAATTGAAAACTCATTATGCATTTGTATACTACCTCATTGTTCAAATGTCAATTTATGACTAAGTTTATGTAACCAACTACTTTTCATCACTCTATATGGTTCACTTTCTACTCAAGTAGCCTAATCTGAGCATGCATTAAATCTAATTGCAACTAAATGATAGAATTTCATGGCAATATTTATCAAAGTGACTCAAAAGTGGTTCCATTACTAACACAAAGCACATACAATATGCCTAAACATGCATCCTATTCAACACAATGTAAAAAATTGCAATTAAGAAAGTTAATGTCACCTCCCCACACTTAAAGATCAAATTGTCCTCAATGTTACAAGTTAACAACCAAATAAAGGGAAATGACATCAAACCATACAAAAAAATGAAAGCAAACTAAACAAAAGAAATTTAAACAAACGAATGATATGAACCCAAACAGAAGATACTGAAATCAAATCAACATTAAAAAAAATTAGAACTAAACAAAAGACATAACACACAAACAAATAATATGAAACCAAATACACATGAAAAGTAATGCACTCACATACAAGAAACAACAAAATTTAAAAGTTTAAGGGATAGGAAAAGCTTATTCCGATGATGGTTGTGACGGTGATGGTGTAAGAGCTTCAAAATTGTTCCTCAGACAGAAGTTGAGGAACCTCTTCTTCAAACTACGCTGCTCCTTATGTACTATCTATATTTGTGTGCTGAGCTCATTTAGCTAAGATGTCATACGTTGTTGGTTGGAGGCTATTTGTTCAAGGGTTTGTAAGAGTTAGTCAGCCCTTGCTGGTGCGTTAGGTTCTGCTGCTTCCGCTTCGTCCTCTAGATCCTGAATTGCTCAAGATGTGGAAGGTCAGGATGTAGTTGTACTGATGTGATTAAGCCTAAGTTTATTAAATAAATTGACAGCATTCTGATGACTTTTACTACACTTCTTGGCTCCTATTTCTAGATTTTATGCTTAATTTGACTCTTGAGTGTCTACCTTTATTTTATGTAGTTTGAGAGTAAAATTTGTCACAAATCAGTATTAATTGCAATAATTAATTTTTTGATGACAATTGATACTGCAAACTACCATTTGTTAATTGTAGGAGACTCAAGGAGAAGAGACTCAAGAAGATGTAAATTCAAGGAAAGGTTGAAGTTAAGTCAACAAATGAATAGGTGCAATAGGAAGTTTGCCGTGATGAAAAGGAAGTGTCACTGCAGTGAAGCATGAAGAATTCCAAGCAGAACCTTTAGGAAAAGTCACCTACGACAAAGATTAATTTTGTTGCCGCGGCGAAAGAACCAACAGTGCAGCTAAAACTTTCGGGAAAAGTTCGCCACGGTGAACCTTCGAATACCCGAACCATTTTTGGAAGTTTACCCACTGTGCAACCTGATCCATAACCCATTTCTTTTAAAAACCTACCATTTTATGTTAAGAGAGAGCTGACATCAAAAAAAATAACACATTCTCACTCTCTAAACCTTCTGACACTCCATCATCCTCTCTCCTCCACCTCACCGTCAACTCCTCCATCGACAGCTGCTATCATGGATGCTTCCAGTGGGTTCCCGGTTGTGAATTCTCCCAGAGTAATGCTTGGCTAAGCACCTCTTTCCTCTTGAAAATGTAGCAATGGCTAGAGTTCGATGGGCTTTAAAGAGGAGTAGTTTATTCCATGTTCAGCTACATTATTATGAACTCCTAGGTTTAGGATTTGTAATTTGTAATTGAATATTCTTGATTAGAGTTTAACCAAGTATTGGACATTCAATGTGTTATTGGTATTTGTTGATCTAGAACTTGGAACTTGAATATATGAAGTCTCATATATGTCTATTTGCAATTTGGTTAATTCTCTTTTATCTGCCTAGTTGTGTTTGATATTGAGATGATTCTAGATCCTAAAATGACTTATTGCATTAACTTACCCATTGCACACACTAAGAGCATTCAACAAGGTTTTAAGAAATGGAGTTCATTGATTAAAACCTTGGACTTAAAGAGTTCTTTAAGGTTTAGCATTTGAAACTTAGTGATTCACTCCCACAAAATTAGTTTTGAACTATGATAGCCAAAGCTCGTTTTCAAGAGGATACTATCATAATTTGATCATTGTTTTCATTTTATCGCTTTTCTATTCCTGAAATCGGAAAAAATACTTTTCATTACATTTTCTTACAATTTACTTATTTTTGTCTGAATTTCCAAAGATTTAAGCCCCCTCTTCCTTGCTAATTTGTTTGCATATTATGACATATAGGCTAGCTTAGTTCCATTCATTAGGTTAGCTGTTGTCATTTTCTTTGCTACTAAGTGAGGAGAGGAACCTTAGTTTAGATTGCATCTTAGATAGTTTAGTGTCATACCTGTCAATAGTATAGGATACCAAACTTTTTGCACGCTACATGCTTAGTAATTTTATACTGTATAGATTTAAACATTTCTTTGTTGCTTTTTCATACATACAAAGTTTACTTGCACACTTTACTGTTACACATACTTTCATACACCATACACTTGCATCCTTCACATTTCGCCTTTTTAATTGACTTTGTGTGCTTACAAGAAATTTTTTCTACTTTTTATTTTATTTTAGTTCCATTTAAAATTGTTTCCATGCATGCCCAAGAAAGTCAAACTTATACCTTTTTACCCTGAATTTGAGAGATGTTTGTGAAAGATTAGAAAGAAGAGAAGAGAAAAAGAGTCTAGTGGGCCAAGGAGTGAGAGTGAGTCGATAGACAGAGTGATCATGGCGGAGAACCCAGCTTTTCCGCAAAACCCTAACTTTTATGTTAACCAACCTAGGGATGGTGATAATAGAGGTAATGGGGAATATGAACGGGTTAGAGAGAATAATGGGAATCAACGAAGGAGAACCATTAGGGAAGCAACTACTTTTGATGTTAATTATGATCCATTTACTGCTGCTTGTCCTAATTTTAATGTTAAAGGATTACTCATTAACTCTCTTCCTAAATTTCATGGCTTGACAGGAGAGGATCCCTACATGCATTTGCAATCTTTGTCCATGATCTGTCAGAGTATGAAGCCGGTGGGAGCCTCACTTGATCAAGTATTATGGAAGGTTTTTCACTTATCACTGGAAGTAAAAGCCCGGGAGTGTTATATGAGTCTTCCAAGACATGTGGCAAATGCCTACCATAGTTGGGCAAATTTGAGGAAAGCATTCTTGGAATTTTTCCGACCTTCAGAACTTCATCGATGTGGAAGGAGATCTATTCAACACGGCAGGATTATGATGAATCCCTTTACGATTATTGGAATCGCTTCCAAGATTTGTTGTCTAGATGCCCCCATCACTAGATACCTGATGAGCAGTTAGTGCAGTATTTTATGATGGGTTGAAAAGTCAACATAAAGGTATGTTAGATATGGCGTAGGGAGGTTCTTTAATTGATCTTACAGCTACAGAGGCATGGGATTTGATCAAGAATATGGCTTTGAATCATCAACAGTACAGTGTTAGGGAGACCAGAAGAGTGCATGAGTTGGGTGCCATAACAGCCCAATCCAAAAGAATGGAGAGTTTGGAGTCAAAATTTGACTCTTTGGAGAGTAGAGTGACCTCACAATTATCCTTCATCACTGTAGAACTAAAGAATATGAATGTGCATCGCCCCACATTTTCTATGGATCTTACTGCACCGAGTTGTGATACTTGTGGGTCAGTTATGCACATATCCAGTGTTTGCCTCGGATGGTATGAAGAGTTGTCTGTAGTGTATCCGGGGTGGACAAACTAGAAATGGGATCTTTACTCCAACACGTGTAACGAGGGATGGAAGGCAAACCTTAGGTTCAGTTGGAGGAATGAAGAAAGAAGGGCACTAAACAGATTTCAACAAGGGGGAGGAGCTAGCACTTCCACTAACCAGTTTCCCAACCAACAGCAAGCCCTGACCGTCCCACCCAAGGAAGACACCAACCAACTGCTGCACAATATGATGACTTTGGTGAAGGAGGAAAGGAATTCTAACAATAATCAGTTCAATGCCATAGCTTCTCTAATTCAGCAAGACTCATCAAAGAATGCTGCTCAGTTTAGTGCACTAGAAAAAAAGAATGGATCAATGGGAAACAAAATCTGAAAATATCAATTCCTTTGTCACCCAATTGTCCAATAACATGAGCAAGAGTCAAGCGAGATGTAGTGGAGCTATTCCTTCAAACACCATTATTAACCGCAAACGTTTAAACACAATAGCTCTCCGAAGTGGGAAACAAATGAGGTTTAAAAATCAAGATGAGGACGTAGGCGAAGAGGAGATTGAGAGTGAAGAATTGCCTTTACCAAAGGAAAAAATCAAGAAATCTGAACAAAATCAAGAAACCCGAAAGCTTTAAAGAAAAATAACTTTTGACTGAAAAGAAGTCCGAATCAAGGAGCAAGGGAGCTAACTCAGAGAGCTACAAGGAACAAGCAACAGCAAGGGAGTATGTGGAATCAAGCAAGCATGGAGCCAATGAAGCTAATGGTAAGGAGGTAAAGCTTCAAAACCTTCGTTTTCCTAATTCATATTTGATGAGCAAACGAATAACTGACATTAAGCATGAAAAAGATATCATTGATTTATTTAGTAAAGTAGAAGTCGATATTCCCTGACTTGATCTTGTGAAACAGGTTCCTGATTATGCCAAATACCTTAAAGACCTGTGTACCCATAAGAGGAAGTTTAGGTCAAATGAAAGAGTCCAAGTAAGCTCAAATGTGTCCGCCTTATTCAAGCCTCAAATCCCTGTAAAATGCCAAGACCCTGGATCTTTCACTATCCCTTGCACTATAAGTAGAATTACCATAGAGGAAGCCTTGTTAGATCTAGGGGCAGCCATTAAAGTTATGCCTCAGTCTGTTTATCAATCATTGGGAGTCAAGAATCTTAAGTCTACATCTGTAGTTCTCCACATGGCTGATAAGTCTATTAGGCATCCTGTGGGCATTATAGAGGGTATTTTGGTCCAGGTCAACCGTTTAGTTTTTCCAGCTAATTTTTATGTGCTTGATATGTCTTCTGAAGTTATGCAGGATACTTCCTTGATTCTTGGTCGACCCTTCTTAAAAACTGCTAGTACTATAATTAGCATGAAAGAAGGTACAATCACCATGGAGGTAGGAGATCAACAGGTGAGTTTTAACATGTAGGAGGCTATGAAACACCCTCATGAAGATTACTCACTTTTGGGTGTTAACATGCTTGATATTGTTATTGATGATGCATGCTCTGAGTTTGAACTCCAGCATATTTACTCTAACTCTGCACTGAACTCATTCACTGATGACTCCTTGGAAGAAGGATTTTTCGCTAATGTTTTAGGTAAACCGAGGAGTGTGGACGTTAACACCGAAGTAGCAAGTGGACAAGTTGCCTCACCTTGGCATAACTATCATCCAAACGTCTACCAGGAGATCCAGGATCAACCGTAGGCATAAGGTCTTTTCTCATCCTTCACTTACCACTTATTTCTACTTCGTGATTGATTATGACATTGTGGATGCATGAGTGTGTTGACTAAGTGTAGGGGAGAAACTACTTCAGTAGGACCTAGGTTTAGTTTTCAGTTTATGCAATTTTAATTCAATAATTCATCTCCTCTTTTATGTTCACTGTGTTTTAGCTTGATGTATAACCCATCTTATATGATTGAGGAAATTGGTGTTAATGGATCAATTGCATTTTGTTTTTTAATGCTTAAGGACTTTACATATGAGCTGAGTATCAGGCTAGTCTTTTTTAGTGGAATTTTTTATAGTCTGTCTTGTTCATTTTTTTCTCTCAGGAAAACTTCACCACGGCGAAATATTCACTTCACCGCGGTGACAGTTCCAAATCAAGAGCTCACCGCAGCGAGCTCACTTTAGGGAACCTTCGCCATGGTGAAATATCTATCTACGCGAAGATACCGAGTGAAATTGCATTTCTACCCTTATTTTGCTTCTGATTTTTCGTCTTCCCTCTATCCTTCTTTGTAATTTCCCTTCACTTCTTTATAAACCCACCATTCCCTTCCTCATTTTCGTACACTTCTCTCTACTTCGCCGCGGCAATCCGAACTATCCATCACCAAATCCCTCTCCCTTCATTCTCCTCAATTCATTTCGCGTTCTTCGTTCATATTTGCGCATCTCTCCGTCTCCTTCGTAAGTTTCTCGCCTTTGTTCTGCTTCCTACCATGTTGTTTTCATTGAAGTTAGGTCATGTGCGCCGCAGCAAACTCTTGGCTTCATCACGGCGTGATAGGCTGTAGCTTTCGCTGCAGTGAAGAAATTTTTTCTCGCCACAACGTGGTAGGTTGTAGCTTTCGCCGCAGCGTAGTAAGTGTAGCTTTCGCCGCGGCGACACGCCAAGTTTGCCGCGGCGAACTTCATAGGTTTTGACTTTCAATAAATTTTGTTTAGTCCATTTGTTTATTTTTCTTTGTTTTTTTTCTGCAGGAACATGCCTCAAACTAAAAGCCCTACCCGTCATTCCCCCACCGTCTCATCTAGTTCATCTGGTTCATCTAGTAATTATACGCCTCCCAATAGCGCTGATTCTGAATTTGTCGACCTAGCCGAAAAAATAGACGCTAGGCCATTCATTAGAGAGCGCTCATTTCCCTTGAATTCACCCAACAATCCCTTTGTCCGTCAACTGGTACACTCTTAGCTTACAGGATTAGTCCAACCAAGGGCTCAGGGCAACGATAAATTCGTTCTCCATTTCTACACTTATGCCCGACTCCACAACACCTTAGAAATTAATTTCTGTGGTGTGAAAGCCCCCAATGTATTCACCACAGCAAGCATCCATGAGCATTATAACCTCCCTTCTATTCTCTGCTGCCACTATGATCAGTTGATCCATCGTTATCTATGGGACGATGTTATTCATACCCTCTGTCCTGAGGGCACCATCTGGCATCAACTAAGGATCTATCAACGTTATCTAAAGCGTTCTATTCTCCGACCCGAAGCTCGTCCTTGGCTCCACCTTGTTAGTAACAACATCATCCCAACCTCCCATCTAGCCTACGTAACGAAACAGTAAGCCCTGTACTTTTACCTTCTGATGACTGGTCGCCCAGTCGACATAGCTCATGCCATTGTTTCTTCCCTCCATGACTCCATCACCACCGCCAAACTCACCAATGCCGTCACTTTCCCCCACCTCATCACAGACATATTCCGGGCCCACAACATCCCGAAATTTAACAATGACTGCTTTTTTGACCCGGCTCCTCTGTTTTGTTCCGCTCGCCTTAAACAACCCCAAATTCAACCTCCTACCCCATCCACCCCAGTTCCTACTGTTGTTACCAACCATGCCGCTACAGTGCCAAGCGAGAATGATCCTCTGGCTCCGGCCCCTCCTGAGCCTGTCACTTTACAGACCCTCGCTAGCCGAGTCAATGGCCTCTTTGCAGACTTGGCTACCTTCCAGGAGACCTTATTATAGGCAATCACCCAGCAGGATCGAGATTGGCTGTATCGTCAGCGGATGGATGCCTTGCTTGCCGAGCACCTGCACTTCCAGCTCCCTTCTGATGAAGATGACCCGCTTATCCGTTCTGGCCCATTGGGAGCAGATCCTTTTGACGCTAGGGCTGATCACCCAATGGAGTAGTTCGAGTTTTTTTTTGGATACTCAGTTTCATTTTGTAATGTCCAAACTTTTTGATCGCAATTTTTATATAATTCTCTTTATACTTCCGATGTGTTGCTAAATTGCATATTTTTGTTAATTGTTTTTCAATATTGCGGACAATATTGTGTTTAAGTGTGGGGGATGTTTCAATTTGTCATTCTTGTTGTATATTGTGCATCATTTTTTGCCATTTAACTACTTGTGCAAGTCAATTGTGCGTAATGTTAAAACTTTAAACTTGGTGATTGAGGCCTTCGCCGCGACGCACTCTGTCTTCGCCACGGCAACGTGTGAAATTAGTTCTTTTCATTTGAATACTTAATATTTCGCCGCGACGCCATGCTATTACAGAAACTTTTTGCCTCAATTTAACAATTCTCCCTAATTAGATTCTTGTCACTTTTGTGTCTCAAAGATTTTATAAGTTTCAAAGCAGTCCCTGTGTTTTTGAAAATACCTTCTATTCTTCAAATGATAGTCGGTT
>JAOQMS010074962.1:0-22349 GCA_027563885.1 Erythroxylum longipes | reverse complement strand
TTCAACACAATGTAAAAGAAAAAATGCAAGTAAGACCTTTGATGTCACCTCCCCACACTTAAAGATCACATTGTCCTTAATGTGACAAGTCAACAACCAAATAAAGGCGAATGACATCAAACCATACAAAAATGAAAACAAACCAAACAAAATAAATTAAAACAAACGAATGATATTAAAGCAGACAGAAGATACTGAAGTCCAACTAAAATTAAAGAAATTAGAACTAAACAAAAAACATAGCCTGCAACCACATAATATGAAACCAAATACATATGAAAAGAAATGTAATCACACACAATACATAACAAAATTTAAAATTTTAAAGAAAAGTTTATTCTGAAGATGGCGGTGACGGTGATGGTGTAGGAGCTTCAAAATTGTTCCTCCGACAGAAGTTGAGAAACCTTCTCTTAAAACTATGTTGTTTCCTGTGAACCTACCGCATTTGAGTGCTGACTTCATCAAGCTGAGAGGTCATCTATTGTTGATTTGAAACTATTTGGTCAAGAATCGATTGATATCGATTAGCCGCTGCTGGTTCCCTCAGTTCCTCTACTACCACTTCCTCCTCTGGTTTTGTAGCTGCTCTGGATGTGGAGGGTTAGTCTACGACTTCCCTAGCACCCCTCCTGCTCCTCACTACAATGTGCATCTGAGGATTGCAAAGTTCTATAGATTGGACTTCCACAATCTCAGTGCGTCTTAAATAAACTATATAAAACATGTCGTGGAGAGCAATATGAAGATTCTCCATATTAACATTATAAAATGCACCCAAAGTAGAAGTAATATGGGCCATCCCAAAAGACGTATTCTTTTTAGTAATCACACTTACTAATAATCAAAACATCCTATAAGGAGTGTTGATTTTAATCTTTCTGTCCATGCACCATAAAAAGAAAAGCTCTTTAGCTGAGCATTTATTGATTTCCGTTTTGTTGAACATAATCAGGCACATAAATTTATGTAACAACAAATGTTCAGCACTCTTAATCAAGGAGTTTAGTTCATTACGTGAATCAAAATGGATTTCACCTGTGAGAGTGTTCCAATAAGAATCTACTTCAAAATTAGTATGATCATCTAAAACTTTTGTATTCGACAAATTAAACAATTCACACATAACAGAGTAATTGAGTTTAAAAACATTGCCATCTAAAAAAACTCAAAAGATATAGTGGCAGAAATGGGCACATCACATTAAACAAATTTATTCCATCCTATGTTCGCAGGTAATTGTTCAAGTCAACGTATCACTCCTATGCTTTCTAGCACGTCAAAATCAAAATACCAAGAAGTAACTAGTGCTCTACTCCTAAAGTCACGAAAACGGGGACCTTCTTCTTTCGAGTAAATCGAAAATGGAGCCCAATAGGTGGCTGCTAAGTTATGTTTCCCTTTTTCGGAAACTTGAAGACAAAGCTCGTCTACCAATTGCCTAACCCTCATTATCCTTGGTGGAGCCATTGTTTGAAGAAAATCTGCAAAAAATGAAAGAGAGAGAGTGAAATTCGTATTTTGGAGAGAGAAAAAAAATCCCACCTAAATCCTTATGTTTTTAAATGATTGATGCATGGAAAGAGTGAAGGAATGAAAGCTTAATGGAAAGGAATGAAGAAAATACCAAGAATCTAGATTAAAAATGAGGAGTTTTAGAGAGTGGGAGGAGAGAAAATCGTATCCTAGAGAGAGAGGGAGCGAAACTTTTGAAAGATGAATGACAGAAGAAAGGGGGGGAAATTTTAAACCCCTCTTAGATGGGAATCGTGGGAATCCCCTCAATTCCCACGAGTGTGGGATTCCTCTCCAGAAGCTCTCTGGGGAGGATTCCCACATCCGTGGGAATATCTAGAATTCCCATGAGCGTGGGATTCCTCTCTAGAAACTTTCTGGAGAGGTTTACCACGTATGTGGATGTGGGTTTTCACTCCAGAAACTTTCTAGAGAGATTTCCCACGTTCGTGGGAATTGTGACACGTTCGTGGGAATCATCACAATTCCCACAAACGTGGCAAATGATGATCCTCACACTTTGAAACCTTCTTCCAAGATTATTTTCATCCTCCATGATACCAAAACCTACAAACACATCAAGATACTATCATCACAAGAAATTTGAAAAGAAAACAAATTGAAATCCAAACAAAATCAACACAAACATCACTCAAATCCAATTTAAACATGATCATAACTAAGGAATTCAAATGAACGATTAATTGAACAAAAATAAACAAAGCTAGTTGACTCCCATGGGTTGCCTCCCATGCAACACTTCTATTACCGTCGGTAGCTCGACTCTCCTCTTACTCATGGTGGTTCAAATGACTGGAATGATAGCCGTGCATAAACTGATCTCAGACTTTGTACTAGGGATAACTTATTCTGGGCTCCACCATCATTATTGTTTTCCTTTCTTCGCCTTCTCCAACACCTTCGTTTCTTCTTGAATACATTTCCAGGGTCCTCAATATTTCCCATCCCCCTTGGAGTTCAGGTTCCTTGATATCCATAGGTGATGGTGTAAGACGATAGTTTTTCTTCGATACCTTAAATGTTAACTGCTCTTTCCCTATTCTTAATATTAATTTGCCCCCGTCAACATCAATAATCGCACAAGCAGTAGCCAGAAACAGTCACCCCAAAATCATAGGAGTTTCCTCGTCTTCACTGATATCCAATATGTAGAAATCTGTAGGGAAAGTAAATTTATCAATGTGTAGTTGCTCATTCTTGATTATCCCCTTCGATAAATGCACCGTCCTGTTAGCTGTTTTCACTAATGTCTTAGTCAGCTCTGACTCTTCTAGACCTAACTTCTGAATTAACGAGTGCGACATTATGTTGATACCTGCTCCCAAATCCGCAAATGTTCGATCTATCTTAACTCCATTTATACTACATGGAATGAAAAAGTCTCCTGGGTCTTCTTTCTTCTGTACTATATGTAGACTTTCTCCTGATATATGATTGATAATGTCTTTTTTCAACAACCCCTTTAGCGTGAGCTTTGTCTGGAGTTGATTGTTTATATCTATCATCTCTCTTAACTCCCCTTCCTTATAATTCCGAGCTACTTCACTTGAATATGGCTTCCACTGAGCAAAAATTTGATATAGAAGTCCAAGATGAAGTTCCTTAATCAGCTCGCTTACGGGTCCACTTAGAAAGACTTCCAATACTATTTGTTCTTTTTGCTTGTCTCCATCTTTCTCCCTGTATTTGCTTTCTTGTTTCTCTATCCGAGTAATGGCTATGATTCTTTCCTTCGAATTCACCTCAGTACTGCTTGGTAGACTACCTGCATTTTGTGAAGATAAAGCGTTAGCTAGTTGGCCTACGTGAACTTCTAGATTGTGGATGGATGATGCATAATTCTTCAAAATCTAATCAAATTTTCCTTTCATCCTCTTCTAATTTTCCTCTTAGCTTGCATGCATCCTTTTATGATTCTCTTCTTGTGCTACCAATTTAGACCCCAAAACCTCGATCATCTTATCCATTTTTCTTTCCAATGCTCCAATTTGATCTTGCTGGAATCCTGACAGTCCTTGTGGTCTTTGTTGGCCACCCTGTATTATTATTACTCCAAGAAAAGTTTGGGTGCTTTTTCCAACTCAGATTATACGTATTTGAATATAGGTTATTACCTCGTTACATCTGGTCTAAATAGCTTACTTGTTCGATCCCGCTAGCTTCTAGTAGAAAACATTTTGCTAAGCTGTGGTTGTTCTCCCCATACAGTTCACATTGTGATTGCATTGCCTTAATTGCTAAGGGCGATGCTCCTTACATGTTATTTAGCTGCTTTGTCAATGCCGTGATTTGAGCCTGCAAGGCAGTAACTGAGTCAATAGGTATCATACCTTTTTATTCCTTCTGTCCTTGTCTACTCCTCTTGCTCAACCACATGCAGTTGTTGCTTACCAACTCCTCCAATAAATCATGAGCTGCTTCCACCGTCTTCTGCATCAATGAGCCTCTGGCTGCTGCATCAATTGTTCCCCTTATTCTCAGGTTCACTCCATTATAGAATGTTTGAAGTAGAAATTCCCTCAGGAGGTTGTGATGTGGATAGCTACTCTGAAGTTCCTTAAATGTTTCCCAAGCTTCGTAGAGAGATTCTCTATCACTCTACTAGAAATTGGTTATCTCCTTAATAATACTCATCTAATTTGTCAATGGAAAATATTTGGCGAGGAATTCTTGGACCAGCTTCTCCCCAATTGTGATCTGGCCTAGATTCAAAGAATTGTACCATGCTTTAGCCCGATCCTTCAACATGAATGAAAATAGTCGCAGCTTTACCGCATCATCAGACATTCTGTTGAATCTAAATTTGTCACAGATCTCTAAGAAATTTGTGATGTAGGCATTCAAATCCTTGTTGGATAGCCCGTAGAACTACACACTGTTTTGAATAATGTTGAGTAGCACTAGCTTTATCTCAAAATTACTCACTTGAACTACCGGCCTCGCCACTCCCTAAGGACTAAACCCTGGCTTCATGAAATCCATGAGTGTCCTTTCCGGTCCTACTTGCTCTCCTTATTTAGCCATATCTTGATTTGATAAATTTAGACGCTTTGCCCTTCTTATTTCTCTTTCGGGCTTCTTAATATCGGGAAATTCATCCTCTATAGCTTCTTTCGTCCTTCGTGTACTCCTTGTGTTCATGCACTTGCAAATACACAAGGAAAAGTATCAAAAACTCTTAAATCAAAATAATCTAAATCAAACACGATGCTCAACAATCAATCCCCAGCAATGGTGTCAAAAACTTGTTGATAGTAAAACCTATCTACTTATTTTACGCTCAAAAATTACAAGTGAACGGGTCGTGACTTGTAGTAAAAAGAGCAGATATTGATCCCACAGGGATTGATGCCTAGACACCGCTTAATTTAGATATAACTTTGTTTAAGAAATTAAATTGTGAAATGAAAATAATTTGAAATTTTAAATTAAAATTAAAAGAGACTAACGTAAACAATAGACAATACCGCAATTGCAGAAAATTTGAATTCAAAAATCTAAATGCTAGAGATTACTTTTTCCTTATTTTGTCTCCCTCCTATTTTATTAATCTAATTGTATCTCACCCTATATTTTTGAATGTACTAATTACCCTCTCTCAAATTGCAACTATTTTGCCCTAATCGAATTAACGGGAATTGATTTAACGATCTCTCAACTTGCCCAATGACTCTACCAATTCAACTAGTTATTAAGCTATCCTATGGGTGATCAATTGACTAATTGAGATCTCTTTTCTAATTATTCAATTGACATAATGATTTCTAGTCTATATGTTTCCAAATCTCGTTGTACAATCCTACACGAATCTCATCTCACTCAATCTCTCGATTTGTTGTAAGATGATAAATAAGAACAACAATCATCAAAGACACTTCATTAATTCCAATAAAATATGAGTTTTGACATAATAATTCAGAAGTAATCCCTAATATGAAATTAGCCTAACATGGTCTCCATAACATCATCAACAATCAAATAAACCATTTTTATAAAGAAATGAAGAAATCAAAGTGACAGAAAATTGAATATAAGACTCCTCTTCTTTGCTAAAATCTGGAATTTTGGTGTTGATGTGCTATTTTACCCAATCTTGATGATGATCCTTGTCTTCAATCCTTCCACAATGCTCTAAACATGTGTTCTCCACTCAAGGATGGTGTTTCTATAGGTGGGTGTCGTCTCCCTTAAAGATAGAGGCTTAATGATGTTTTTATAGTCCAAAAATTCTAGGTTTAATAAAGCCTCGCAGATTGCCTCTGATTATAATTCCCACGCCCGTGGGAATCTGCATGATTCCCACAAGTATGGGAATTATAAACATAACCACTCTTTATTTCTTTTTTGATTTCCCACTTCCATGGGAATTTGCTTGATTCCCACGAACATGGGGATTTGTCCTAAATGAACTCCTCTTGTCTTCTCTTCTTTAATCTCTTGTTCATCCTCCAAGTTACTCCCTCTTATTTCCTACATAAAAATAATCAATTCTTACCCTCAATAGCGTTAAACACACAGGAACAACACTGAAAATCAAACTTAATGAAAACATCCAATATAAATCCTAAACTAGAACAACAAACAATAATTATGCTAGAAAACACATGCCAATTACCTATAAAAACATGTCCTAATGCACACCTATTAGTCATCAACTCTTAATTTATATACATCCCATATATATTACCCAACTTCACCTCTATCCACGTCAACCTTGGGTTTGCCCAACAAATCAACGATTCCAATTAGGATTAACCCATTAATCTGGAAATCTAATTTCCATGGTTTGAATATATTCGTGTAGAGTGGACTTGGGTTTGCCCAACAAATCAACTCTAAAATAACTCTGGTTCTTTCCATATCAATGGAAGGCATAAGTCCTAATATTTCAGTTGAAGGATTTGTTCTTTGGTCTCATCATTGCTTGGATGATATTGTATATATATCTCATGTATATATTCAGATTATGGAAAAATCTATTAAATTGAGCCTATGCCCATAACAACCCTTAAAATGCATCTAATGCATGTATCACACAAAGGAGGTTTAATTTAGGTTATGACTTAACTATGCATCTAAAGTTCGTGATTCGATTAAAATCTTGAACTGAATTGGTTACTAGAGTTAGTGTCGCCTAATTTGAATTATGAATGTTGTTCAATTAGGAACCCTAAAATTAAATTATTTTGATGTCTAAATTAAGCATTTTAATCCTTGTATATGTGCCCTTTTTCTAGTCACACTAGAAATGATATGCTCTACTTGGATTAATTCAAAATTAATCCCTAGGGTCTCTAAAATTCCTGTACATCAATTAGTCATCTATAATATCCCTACGTCATCTCAAATTTATCTATACAATTTCAGCACAGGCCAAAATTATCTTGACGGACAAAATTGTCAAGATAAATACGGTAACCTACTAGACACTAAAGGGACCAATTTGATGTTTGAAAAATTTTTGCAACCCTAATTTCAAGAATATGCATTAAGCGTGTTATTAAAATAAATTAATACATTTTTATCACATTAGAAATTTATTAAGGTCTTATAACCGAAATATATACATTATTAGTCATTAAGTAAGTCAACTCTATCAACTTTCAAAAACTCCATCAACTCCATCAACATAATTGGAACTTTGTATCAAATCTTGATGTATGTATGCTGATAGATTTAACAAAACTTAAAAAAATTTAAAACTTTATACGACTGTTATTTATCTTATCTATAACAGACTAAGTGATAGTGGCCCATCTTATCTATTAAAAGAAAAACGGGGACCCCTCCTCCCATTAAAAAAGCTACCAAGCATCTTCATGCTTAACTAAAGAAGCTTCATAATTTGGTCCATACTTTTACTAACAGAGCTACGGTGGATAGTTTATTGATAAAATATGTTGAGTGTGTAACCATTTGATTCATCCACTAAAGGTACTTGCAAACTATGCCTTGGTAGGAGGTCACATTTGCTACCAATAAATGGACTTATCCTTAAGGAGACCCAAACCATGCAAGATCTAGGATTCATGCCCTCCGGTGGGGAGTAACACTTCACCACATGCAAATGGGCCATCATTTGGAGACCTTGGACTCTTACATTAGCATCCTTTCCCACTCAATCTGTTTGGGCTTTAATTTTTAAATACCATCTTGTCTAGCTGCAATTTATTAACCTTCCTATATTGTTTCATTATTTTTCTCATATATAATGAATGCATGGCAAAGCCTAGGGTTGGCAATTTTCTAAATTACATGCAATCACATAATATCACATATTATTTGCATTCATTTATCCATTCATCACATGAACTAATAAGCCACATTTTATTGTCCATCCTAGAAACATAAAAATAATTACATGCCTTTTAGGCCCAAAATATTTTTCTTAAACTTGGATCTTCCGCTTCGAACCTTTGCTTACATGACCCAGCCCATTTGGTAAAAAGTGTGTAATGGCTTTCTTTTCCAACAAAGTTTTGATTTTCATAAAAACAAATTTGCCACTTTCAAAACAAAAATTCCAGCACTAGTTTTTTATCAAAACCGAAACTTGTCCATATGAATCAAAAAATCCAACACTTGTTTTCCAGCAAAACCAAAACTTGTCCGTATGAAACAAAAAATAACACTTATTTTTTAATTAAAACTGAAACTTATTGTGTCAACACAAAATTCTAGCACTTTGGTTTTCTAACAACAGAAACTTTGCCAATACACTTTAAACAAAACTGATACCTTACCTCTTCAGTTCTTCATTGATGGCTTCTTCATTTTCATCATTACACGATTTTGTACATAACATGATCAAAGAAAACATAAAGATGAAACCAAGGAGGAAACATGACGATGATAGGCCACCCTACTTGTTACAAACTAAATGAACAAAACTTACAAGGTAATTATAAAATCTATAGACAACCAAAAGAGCAAAACATACACCATATATATTTCTATCATATAAAAATATGCAGCATGCAAAAAATGATTGCCAACCCATGCATAAAATATAGGAACCGAAATCATGCATATAAAAATAGTTCTGGTACCAATTGTTGGATTAGAAAATAAAACATGCATCGATTTGGAAGAAATGGTAGATTTCAAAACCTTTTAGAAATCAAAATTTCAGCATAAGCAATATATCCAAATCAACATGCATAGCCACTCATGACGATGTAAGAAAAAACATTTGCATAATCATAAGATAGAAAATATTACCGACTCCTTCGCTACATCTTTAACTCCTCGCTGTACTATCCTATCCTTGGCAATGTATCCTCTCCTAGGTGATGTATCCTCTTCACCCTATTATATCCTCTTCTTGATATTGTATCCTCAACCAATCTGATCTACCACTTTTTCTTCTTGGACAACTTGGTTAACAAGATCCTTTGGTGGGAAAGGAGAAGAAAACTTTGGAGGAGATTTTTCTTAGAAGAAAGTAGCCAAAAAATTAGACACTCTCATGTAGTTTTCAGCTCACCATGGAAGATAGGAGAGAGAGAGTCAAAACAATGCAAGAGCCCTTTCTTACACCCTCTCAATTTTGGTTAATCTTAAAGGAAAGAAGAAATTTGCATCAAATGCATCCCTTCTTTTTTAATCAATCATAAAGATGCCAATAAATGAGACTCTTCTCATTTGTCTTTAAGATGGCTATATGAAAACCATTTAATGATTGTGGTTACCTCCATCTTAGAAGCAAAAATGATGATGTTGAAATCTCCTAAAAATAGCCATGGATATTGAATTGATTTATTAAAAGATCTAGGATCATTCCACATGGAATGTCTCAAAATCAGAAGTTAGAGGCATGGATAAAAGAAATCAAAAGTTAGAGGAATAGATAAAAGAAATCATAGAGCATCTTTTATAAATCCCAAATCTTGCTTCTTGGTTAAGAATTTGAAGAGAAGAAAAATGTAACATCTAATAAACCTTTATATGTCTAGCTTAAGGAACCATTGTTTGATTACTGGAAAAGCTAGCCATTTTCCAATAATATGGGCTTATATATATCATGTTTCCTTTTGTTGTATTTTGAAACTTCCTTTGTACAATAGCACCAAAAACACAGGACCAAAATGTGGATATGTATGGTTTGTGTTATTGATCAAAGCATAAACATGGGGGTATGAAACATGGAGAAGGAGAAACATAATGATCTACATTGGAACAAGACCTATCATGATTGAATCATGAGTGCAGCAGAAATCAAAATTTTTACGATTTCTAATTGGATCCCGATAATTGGTTAACTTGAATAATAAAATGAATACGAATCGTAAGAAATCATACTTGATTTACTTTTCCTATTGAAATCCTTTGAAAGTTGTTCTATATGTTAACTGCTAGCTGTTCAATTGACCAGCGTCTAACGATCCACAAAGCAACTTCTTAGCACCTTTGAGAGGAAGAACGTAAAAGTGCTAGCTCCTTTATCTTTTCTTCCTATTAATAGAAAAATCATTAGGGTGGTTTTGTAATTTTATTAAAATTAAATTCCTTAATTATAATTAAAGTCATACTCTAATTGTAATTAACTTAATTTTAATAAAATAAAATATCTTATATTTGATCCATAAAGTTTCTCAAACTTTATAATTTAGTCCAACTTAAATAAATTGATTTTTCCTTCACAAGTTGCTCTTTAATGTGTGACCCATTAGGTTCCTAATATATTGGCAATGATTATAAATTCTAATTCTAATTCACAATTAGAATTACATAAATTAAAAATCCTTTTAATTTATCTTTAATTTTCCAATTAAAAAATTATAATCATAGGTCAAGATTGACATCTAGCAACATGTCATGACCACCCAAATATTAGGAATGACAAAGTGGCTTGATTTAACCTATGCATACATGGTTATAATGTATAATTTAATCCTTTCATCATCCAGTATTCCAATTGGACATAGTAGAAATATAGTGTCTTCTCTTTTAGTCCAATAATGTTCGTTCTTACTAATTAGTAATTGATTTATAATTGAAATTTGAAAACTCCTTTTTAAATATCAATTCACTCTAGTCAGAGAATTTCATAAATCACTACTAATCAAAAATAGTGGAATATTCTCTCTAATTACTTTAGAGTGAAGAATCCTTTGTTGACTTACTCAACTATCTCCATATGGTTCATACTAAATCAATGTACTACAACTGAATTATCCTAGGATAATTTATAAAGAGTATTAAAACACAGTAATTCCCACACGAGATGCCTTGATAATCTCAAGTTTAAGGATCAATTATACATCCATCATTATAAGAAAATCCACAGACACATAAGTAATATTCCATTTAGAATTCTCATAGTCAGGTCAATTCAGTGACTTATTCTCTAATAATCACCCACTCATTAGTTTAAGTATCTCTATAATAATCACCCACTCATTAGCTTAAGTATCTCCATACATTAATTTATGAGATCAATTAATTCTCCATAAGAAAGAAACATAATATGTGCTAGTTTTACCATTTCATCAATACCTTATCTTGATGAAACTACAATTAGGAACATTTTGGGGATAATATATAAATGAAAACTAAATCTCATAGTTATGATCTCATCATAATTTCAATTATACAATAATTGTTATAGGGATTTGACCTTTAGTATTAAAACATCAAATGTAATTAACTTAATACATAAACATAAAGAATGCCCTTATTAATTATTTTTTCACTAAACTACAACCAATCGATTGGTTGTAGGGCATAAACTAACATCATAGTGGCATGTAGGAGCCATATTTTATAGTCTTTCTTTACTTCTTCCAAAGTTGCTCCAAATCAACCCATTTCTTCTCCAAATTCACTAATTTTCTTTAAACGGGTGTAAGTAAAACATGGAATAAAATTTATATCATTTTGAGTATCAAATCCTCTAAACATATCCAAAACACAGGCATAGTACCATAACTTTCACACTAAAACTAATGTATATTTGGCATACTTCAAATTTTCAAAATGAAAAGGAACTTTCTATTACATCAATTATAGATAATCATAGCATAGAGTTTAAGGATGAAAGATTTAAATCCTTTTATGAAGATAATGGTACCTTTGATAATTTCTCTACTTCTAGTATCCCTCAATAAAATGAAGTTATTGAAAGGAAATATAGGATATTTCAATACTTGGCCAAGATTATGATAAATGAATATGAACTCCCAAATCATGTTTGGACAAAAGCTGATAGTTATGATTTGTATTGTGTTTTAGGGTTAGATTTGATAAGTATTTTAATGTCATTTCAAGTGTTTAGTATTCATTTAAGGTTTAATTAGGTTATTTTTTGTGTTTAAGTGTTTTTATGGGTGTGCTAGCGTTGCAGGGTAAACAGGGAAGAACAGGAAAAGGTAAAGAGTTTTTGGGCTAAAAAGCATAGGCCACAATCGTGCACACAGGCCACGATCATGACAAAAGAGGAAGAACCAGAAGTAGCCAGGCCACGACCGTGCACACAGGGCCATGATCGTGATAGAGGGCGTCAATTCAGGCCACGATCATGCACCGTGTTGGGTTGACAGAAAAACTCAAGTTTTGGATAAATTTTTAGACCGTTTCGACCCTGACTTTGACCTAGAGCTTGAAGATATAAATAAAATATGATATGACAGTGAGCAAAAATCTGAAGGAGAGAGCCAAGAGTTTAATAAAAAAGTTTCCATACTGCCAATACCAAGAGAAAACCTAGGGTGACACTGAGAGATTGAGGAAGGAGACAAAGGAAGAGAGACACAGCGAAGAGCTTGACGCGAAATACTTCCCAAAACAGGAGGTTTCCCACTATCGCCATCCCGAATTTCGTTCCCTACAGTATTCCTATTATTTCAATTTTATTCATGTATAAAATTGAAATAAGTGTTGAGATTTGTTTGGTTGAATGTTTAGTTGATGTCTAAACTCACCTTTGGATTTGATTCTTGAGATTAATGAAGTTTATTCGATTATGTTTTTTATTAATTGGATTGTGATTTAAGTCTTGTTCTTAATAACTTGGAGATAAACTGAGAGGGTGAGCTAAGTGAAAATAATCAATTTGGGCTAACGAGAGTTGGGTGAATTGATAGGTAAAGGATTAAATCAAACCAGTAGAATTGTGTAATGAGAGATATAGCAAAGGCTCCCGGTAGGTTAGTAGACAACTTTAGATCTAATTTAGTTTTTAGGTCGATTACGAATCGAGAGATCGGAATTCCCATAAATTGAATTAAGGTTTATCAATTAGGGTTAAGAATTATAACTCGAGAGAGAGTAATTCACCCTAGGACTGTCTGTTGAGTCAATGATTGCATAATTGGTTGAGTTTCCTTAATTTCAAATTAAAATTCCCTTTCTCTCACTTGGTGATTCTAGGTTGATTTTGGATTTGGTTGTGTGATTGCTTTTTTATTGCTTTTAGCATTTTCAATTCTCATATCCAATTATCAATTGATTTACTTTTCTACAATAGTTGTTAGGTTTGTGACTTAGCTGCCGCGAACTTTAGTATTTGAGAAGGTTAAGAATAGTTACTTCAAAGTTTTTGGTTATAAGTGTTACATTTTTAACATTAATCATAACTTAAGGAAGTTTTATTCAAAATCCAAAGAAGAATTTTTTTGGGTTATTTTTTAACTAGAAAATCATATAGAGTATTTAATAGGAAGATCCTATGCATTTATTTTTTAATAAATCTAACCCACTTATATCCAAGAAAAATTTTAAAGATGATGTTGTAGGTTTAACCAAATATTTGGAAACATTTTCCCTTGAAGGGAATAAGCTTAAAAAACCCCATATGAGTTATCTAAGAATATATTTAAACCAAGTAAAGAATATAAAAAAGATGAGGAGCTTTCAAGAGATTAGAAATTAAAGAATAATCCTCCTATAGATCAAGTTATAAGTAATGTTTAATAAGGAGTAATAAATAAATAAACTCTTATAGACTTTTCTTTCTAAAAAGGTTAACTTAAACTGATTAAATGGAATGGGAAAATACAATTTCCATATATAATGATAACTCTAATTGGCTATAATAACTATTAAATAACCAATTAGTAAATACAAAACTCCACCGTCTATTCTTTACAATACATATTTTACATCCACCATTGCTAAGGAACACCATTCATAATCATTAGTTAAAAGAACCCTTTAATTTCCAGGAGTTGGCAATTCTAGGCTAATAACTTTTTTATTTTTTATTTTTGATGCATTCATAGGTAAGACCTACACAAGGCACAAGAAAGGTGGCAGCTAATTTAATGGGGTGAAGAGGGTAGATAAGGGATCAGTCCAGGCCTAGTCATGAGTCAAGACACAGGGAAGCTTACTTCCTTTCCCTTAGTCATGTTCTCAACAACCCCTTTAAATAGGGTTCAAAATAAAAAACATTAACCCTAATTAGGTATAAAGTATAAAATAGAATCATAACTAAACTAGGAAACATAATAACTAGGACTCCTAATTAGGTATAAAGTCTAAAATAGAATCACAAATAAAATAGAAAATATAAGAACTAAAAGTTTAAAAATACTGAATAATTATAATGGTTTTAGGTTTCTTATTCGCAACCCTCTTCGCTGCCTCCACTAAATCATCGGCCACCTTTCTTGCACCTTACGTAAGTCTTACCCACGAATGCATCATTACATTGATAAGGGCCCTAAAAAAGGATCTAGTCACGAGTCAAGACACGGGGAAGCTTACTTCCTTTCCCTTAGTCGTGTTATTCCCTTCCACTGGCGAACCTACGTTGACAGCCAAGGGAGAGGCTTGTCCTTGACACAGCCTCCCTATAACACTGATTATTTTTGTAAAATCCTGCTTCTTGGTTTTTAATATTGTCCTACAGCTACTTCAAGGTCTTCAATGTTGCAACCTTTTGCCGAAGGGCATCAAAGATGTCTGCTTGAGATTGAGATATGGCAAAGAGTTGTCCGTCCTCCTCATCCTACCAAGAAAGGGCATCTGTAGCCCAATTAACCTCCCCTCCTCATATTCCATTCTAAAATCAAAACCCATTAGTTTATTGATCTAAAGCTACTTGGAGAAGTAGTTAACCTTTGTTATAATAAGAACTTGAGTTTGTAGTGATCAGTCCAGATGACGAAATTTCACCCCCATAGGTATGGCCTCCAATGGGCTATAATCTTGGCAAGGCCAATGAACTCCCATTCATAGGCTACTGGCTTAAAATGATGTTCATTCTATTTTCAACTAAAAAAGAAATCGGAAGACCCTATTGTTGTATAACTGCCGTGATGCCACTTCCTGATGCATCACACCCTACTACAAACCCTTCCTTAAAATTAGGCAGTTGTAAGAATGGAGTTTCAATTAATACACATTTTTCTTGAGCAAGCTTGTCAATGGTGCAGCCACTTGCCCATGGTCCTTGATAAACTTCCTGTAATAACCAGCTAACCCTAGGAAACCCCTGAGGGACTTTGTCCATTATGGAATAAGCCAATCTACAATCACCTTGATCTTGCTCACATCCACCTCCACTCCCCCACCATAAATAACATTACCGAAGTACGCCACTTAAGTCTCCCCAAATGTGCACTTTGATTTCTTAAGAAAAAGACAGTGAGCTCAGAACAATTCAAATACCAAATGCACGTGTTAGGTATGCTCAATCCAAGTCTTACTATATACAGGTTATCATCAAAAAACACTAAGACAAACTTACACAAAATTTTTCATTAATCAGGCTTTGAAAAGTAGAGGCACCATCACTTAATCCAAAAGGCATTACCAAGAATTCGAAGTGTAATATCCCGTCTATTGAATTGTTGAAGGATTAAAGTGTTAGATTATTGAGTCTCATGAATTGCATCATATAGAATGAATTTGGTACATTTATAACATGATTTTATGATTTCATTTATATGCATAATAATAGCATAAACATATGATTTATGATTTCGAAAAACATTGTAAAGATGGTATGAGCACTCAATTGACATATTCCGGGGTATGAAACTAAAATAAATGTGACATGGATATGCATTTCCAATGTCTTGTACTTTGGTTTACCAATAACAAGAATTGATGGATTACAATTAGCAATTTGGAGTTAATTGTTACAATAGAGAGATTGATGATTAATATGTATACTTAGTCTAGGAAAAATGTCAAGTTGCAAGACAAGTTGACATGTGGAAAATTAGGATGAATAAACCTAAGAAATAAGTGACATATGGCAGTAGAATCGAGTGACAAATGGCCTAGGATCTTGGTGACATTTTGCAATATATGGTGAGGATAAGTGACTTGCATGCAAACATGACAAGTGTCATTTTAATACATAGACACCTTGTACCTAATAATTTAAACTAATATAGAATCATCTTCTTCATTGTTTCTGCTATGATTCATCCCTCTCCTCCTTCTCACCATCGAAATTCACTTCTCCCTCACAGCTTTGAACTTCTGTCTAAATTATGTCCATTATCACCTCAAAACCTTAGTCAAGTTCTTCATAAAGATAGACAGATTTTGTTGTCTTCTTCTTGTCACTGCCCTTGGTATGGTTGTTCATGCACATAAGGCTAAGCTAGGTTGATATTTGAGGAGACAATTGGGCTAAACAAGTAAGTAAAATACTAATCTCTTGTGGTATAAAATAATAGAACTTGATGATAATTGAATTGGAGATTGATTGATTGAAGTATTGGTGTTAAATATGTGCTAGGAAAATGATGCATGAATATAAGTTTCTGTTCTATTTAGCATGCATGAAAAACAATAATTTATGAGCTATTAAAGTAATGATTTTGAGCTACAAATTGAGATGAATTTGATGAGGAATTAAGGTATAATTGTCGTATAATTAATGGACCATTATGAAGGTTTTTAGAATTTGATATGAAAGAGTTTTCTTTTGAATATGGAAAAAAATGGGGATGTTAGTATATGTGTAAGATTGATTGTTAGTGATATAAATGAATAGAATTTAGAGAGCTTTAATGTAACTAAGATGGAAGCTATATTAACATGAATTGAAGTAGCTTTTGGGAGTATGAATTCTGGAAATTTGAAGTATTATTGATGATCCTAAGTAGATGAAATTTATGGAGAATTGAGGGAAATTGGATAGTACACTTCGGAGCACTCATCCCATGATCGTGGGAAGGTCCTCCACGATCGTGGGCAAGGCTTTGAAATGATAATCTCAGTTTTATGTGTTTGTTAAACCAAATAAGCATAAGTTACTCTAAATTGGAGTATTTGGACTTGATTAAGGCTAGGAATGGACCTAGTATGTTTCTTGATTAATTGATCAAGAGTTTGACAAGTTTAGATTGTTAATTGGTATTATAACTGAAAGAATGGATTGTTTTGATATCAATGTATCCAAATTTGGAAATTATGAATTGTCATTAGAGTAAAGGTATTCTTATTAATGCAAATATGATCCCAAGGATATGAGTAATATATACTAGGTATGAATGAATGAGAATTGGGAAATTGTGTGAAGATATATTCCTAAAAAGGTATGGTGAATGCATAAATGATGAAATAAGAATAAATCAAGCTTACTTAAGGTATAAACCTGATTGTAAAATAGTATCACACAAGCTATAATGTTTGAATGATCAAGATCTTTGTATATGAATACATACCAAGAAAGTCAATTGAGCATGCATTGAAACATGACATAAATATATGTGAATGATTGAATAATCTTATAATTAACTAAGTTAGTGATTTGTGAACTATATGTGTATGCTGATGAGAAACACGTATGGTGATCGTCAACAGTCAGACATTGCCAGATCATCAAGGCAATAGCTTTTGTGGAGCGTATTGTGAGTTGACCTAGATGTTTCTCACTATAATTGAATTGTGTTTAGTTTTCTTTCAATTATTGAATGGTTACTTATATGATTACTATGATTTTGGACATTGTTAGTCCCGAAGAGTTTGATACTTGTGGAAGTGTTTTCAAATTGTATGTGAAATATGAAATGTTTACTCAACTAAATGTTGAATGCTGGACTCAGGTTCAAAAAATGTGATAAATGACATGAAAACATTGGATGAAAAGTATTGATAGCATATTATTTGAATTGATGCATTCCATTACATTGATATGCATGATCAAATAAAGGAGTTGTGACCGGATTGACTAATGTGAGAAAGAGCTTTAAGCTCAAGAATTGTGCACAAAGAGCCACAAACTCAGTTAATAATGAGCCTGGTATCCAAAATAGATACGGGACAGTAAATAAAATGAGCCCGATATCTACAATAGATATGGGACAGTAAATAGGCACTCGGTCATAACAAAGTAAAATGAAAATGGAGTCATGTGTGCATTTGCATATATATATAACTTTACATGTATCATATGAATGATTGAGATGAATTAATGGATTGTTCTGAAATAGTGTTATGAAATGTTTGTATATATGTTGTACTTTTACATAATGAAATATGACAAAATGTGATGTGGGATTTGATACTAGATGATGTGTTAAACTTTTTGAAATTGGTTATATACTTGACTTTCTGTTCTGATTGGAGTGAGCACATCAATGATGGTTCGCTCACTAAGTTCGCAAACTCATCAAAATTGCAACGTTGTTTTTCAGGTTTAGAAGAGATCTAGCTAGTCTAGTTAGGGTATAGCTACTACATTTGGGCATGAGCTAGTGATCAGGATTATTTATATCTGTAGATGTCTATAATCATTATGCATCAAGAACAACATTTTTCAACACTTATATAATGTACATGTAAATTTTGAAATATAATGACTTTTATGACTAGATATGTTTGTTAATGAAATGGGACAAAATGAATATTGGTTTGCTTATGATATGTGTGATGCCTTAAAATTTGTTAATGTGATTGTCCTAATGTGCCATTCCTGTAAGGTATGTTCTCGAATATCCTCTAGTATGTTAGGCATATGCTCTATGAGAGTGGTATGTTACACAAAGTGTCCATAATGAGTTATGAAGGCTTTCTTTTCTATGTCTCGATGATCCATATGCATCTAGTGTTGTCCTGAACGGAGATCAAGCTTCGTAAAATACTTTGCTCCATGAAGCTCATTCAGTAATTCATCCACAACTGGGATCAGGAACTTATCTTTAACTGGGATTAAAAGCCACTTAATTCCCGCTAACTCTCCTTTGATGTTGGTGGTTAGAGGAAGGACAAAAGGTGTAAGAAACATCAATTTTCATGTTAGTTTTGTGTGAAAACAAGAGATTTTTAGTGAAGCGTTCATCCTTTTCTCTCACTCTTTAAAAACACTCTCTCAAAGAAAACATCACAAAGCTAGCACTTTGTTTATATTTTAGCCATTCTTCCTAAGAGGTTTCAAGCGTCACTCTTCGCATGGATATCATTAAAGACATCCTCCCTTGTTCATTGTGGTTTACGACAACTCGAAGAGGTGAAGACAACGAAGAACGAAGGAGATTGTGAGGTACACATCTTAAGTTCATGTTTTGTTAAAGTTATGTCTAATGGCAATTAAAAGTTCTTGACTTTTTTAGTTTTGTTTTACATTTCCACCATTGTTTTCTATTTTTGATGCATGTGATGCAAGATCAAAACCCAACAAATAGAAATATCACAACAACCAAAACATTTCATTGAAATAAAAAAATTGTCATAAAATTAGTCAAAAACAAATCCTAATATAAAATTAAAACATCATCAACATATAAAACAATCTCAATCCTAGTTCATAAGTCAAGATAAAATAAATAAACAAAATAAAGAGAGAAAAACTTGATTGGACTAGTCTGGAGCCAGATAGACACCTGCTGCTTCTCTTTCTCCCTTCTTGCTCTTCCTTGCTTCTTTCTCAATATAGTAAGATGGAGGCTAGGTATTTTGGATGTTTGTAATGTTCTTTTATATCTTATGGTTCATTTTAGGGCTTACCTAGATCATTTTGTTTAAATAATAACCTCCAAACATCAAAATAGATAGAGAATCTAGTTTCTGGCAAGTTTTTGTCATGATTGTGACCATGGTGTCATGATCGTGACTCAAGATAAAAAAACTTCTGTTACAATCGTGATGGGGGGAACCTTCTGTGATGACTGTGACACTTATCTCATAATCATGATTTTTCCTTTTAGCCTAAGCATAATGTAACTTCCTTCAATCTTCATTTATCATGTTTCATTCACTAACAAACACCTCAAAAAACCTCAATAACATAAGATTAAGGTCCAACTTCATGCCCTAAACTATATAACACTTAAAAACATAAACAAACAATCACATTAACATAATTCTAATCCTAAACATGCAATAATGTAATCAACACCAATAAACACACTAAAACACCTTCCAAAACATAATATAAACTATAACTATCACTAACTAGATGAATTCCCAATCCATATATATATCTATCATCTATTTCTACATACGGGTAGTAGTTAGGTAGTGTCTGTTTCAAGTCATCAAGGATATCACACCATCGATTCACATATGCCAACACCTTAACTTTAGAATTCATAAGGAAGAGACTCCCCATACATGGGAATAGTAGAGATTATGTTTAGGTCCTAGATTACTTTAATCATTAAAATATAATGAAGATGTTTCCCCGTTTCCCGTTTCCCATTTGGCATTTGATATTGTTTGACATGTTTACTTTTTTTTCATCAGTTAAGAAGTCCTTAAAAGAAGGAAGGTCTATAGTTTGCTTCCTATACACTTTTACCCCTTAGGAAATATAAATTTATCCATTTTACCATAACAAGAAACCTCTATAATTTCTTTCCCATTACGACTATATTAAATTAACTTATAGATAGGATTCTTATGCCACCTTCACACTTAGACTTGCAAACATTACACCATTTCACCTTCACCATACCTCTCTTATTGTTCCTACCTTTCCATTAAAAGTTACTTATTAACTTCTCTATTGACTTTCTCAGTCCGTTAGCCAAAAACGTATAAGATGCCTAGTAAATATTTAAGGAGCTAAGGACTAACCTAGTTAGCAATAGTCTACCAACTTGTGATAAGTCTTTATTACACCAACTACCTAGTCTTTTTTAACCCTCTTAATAATGGGTATGTGTTCTCTAAATTATAATTTTTTATAAATATTAAGAGCTCTAAATAAGTGAAAGGGGGTTTCTTCACTTGTAAAATTAAGATAGTAGATAGTCTTTAAGCCATATGGGATGCATTATTGGAAAGAACAAGTTAAGTCTTATTGTAGTTAATGCTCATACCAAATATATCTCCCGACGTATTTAGGTAATGGATATAGGTGCTCACTATTCTCTCATCACCTTTATAGAATAAGAGCAAGTCATTAGCATGCTCTAGACTAAACAGACCTAATTTCTTTAGGTGACTATGATACCTGAATTATGGCTCAGTCTCCACATTATATTAAATCGGCCTATTTAAGGCCTCCATCAATATAATGAATATGTAAGGGCATAAAAGGTCCCCTTACCTCAAGCTTTGAGCTCCTTTGAATAGGTTAGATGGCTTACCATTTATTAAGACACTAAAAGAGGTAGTTATAATACATAGCTTCAGCCATCTTCTAAATTTCATAGGGAACCTAAACACGTTTAACAATTGCATAATAAATTCCCAAATAACAGTGTCATATGCTTTATGAAAGTTAATTTTTAAAGATAAATTTTTTTAGGCTCTCTCTCTTATATAGCCTTTGAATATTTCTTATGTTATAATTATATTATCTCTAATGTGTCTATCTTCTAAGAATTCTCCTTGTGTTTCACCAATCACAAATTTGAGCACTTGCCTCATTCTATTGGATAGGTACTTAGCGGTGACTTTGTAAAAAATTGCAATAAGAAATGAGTCTATAATCACTTAAAGATTTGGGATTGATGGATTTAGGAACTAGATATATGAATGTCTTGTTTATATCCTTTAACATTTTATCCTTTTCAAAGAACTCTAACATAACCTTTATAACCATTACTTTGATCCTTGGCCATACTTTTTAGTAAAAAAAACTAAAGCCATTAGGTCAAGAGGCTTTTGTTACACCAAGTTTAAATATTAATCTCTCCACATTTTGAACTATAAATGGGATGTTTAGGAATTCCAATTCTTTAAGTTGAAATTTGTTAACTACAATAGAGCATAGTTGTTATATAAAGGACCTGGTGCTATTAGTGGTACCTAGAGACATTTTAAATAAGCTATAAGACCCTTTGAGAAAATCTTATTTAGAAATTATCACTCCTTCTTGCATCTTTAAGGAGAATTTTTTTATAATTTTTCCTTGCTAGTATTGAAATATGGCAAAAAAAATTGTATTCCTGTTCTCATCCTTAATCTATTGGATCCTTTCTCTTTAATTAAAGAGTGAATTATGGTTCCCTAGTTCAGTAACATACTATCTCATAGTTGATTATTCTTCCTCAACTACCTTAGTATCTCCATGCTTTTGATAAGTAGTAGTTTGGATAGATTTTAGCTTCATTTTGGTTTCTAGTACTAACTTTTTAAAGATCCACTCCTAGCAATGAGCTTTTTAAACTCCTTTTTAATCCACTTCATCTTCTCCACATATATATAATCCTTATTCCCTTAGATTCTTTGAGAAATACCATTTTGAAAAGCCTCATCATAACCCTCAATCTTAGTTAGGAAATTGTTAAACCTAAAGGGGCTTTTTTTTTTACGTTCCTCAAACATACCTTAGATAAAAATAGGGGAATGGTCAAATTGTAACACCCCACTCCTGCTGGAACTGAACCCAATATCGATGGTGATATCCGAATCCGTGCCCCGCGAGGGTGGCGTGCCACATCACTTAACACTTAAAAGTC
>JAOQMS010074928.1:29838-48635 GCA_027563885.1 Erythroxylum longipes | reverse complement strand
AGATGCTATATGTGTTTGATAAAGTTTATTTAATTTTATATATATCCAAAAATGCTATATGTGTTTGATAAAGTTTATTTAATTTTCTTATAAAATTTAAATAGCATTCTAATGATGGTGATGACATGTATTGTTGTATTTATCCAAAGGAAACCTGCAACATATTTAATGTATGTGCTTTCTGTCTGAATATGTTAATTAGTGAGCATTTATATGTTTGCAGTTATTAGCCTTCACTCTCAAGCTTCATCTGTTACCTTGTTCATTGGTGTGAATTTCTCTGAATGGAGCGAACAAGTTACTTTCCATTTAGGTGCTTTGGATGTTGACTTGGTACTACTAGAGGATAAGCCTGCCGATCTTAATGATACTAGTACAGAGACTGAAAAGGCACACCTTAAAGCTTGGGCAAGGTATAATAGGTTATGCTTGAATTTTATGCGAATGAAAATTGCCAACAACATTAAGTTTACTCTTCCTAGCATTGAAAATCATAATGCTAAAGATTTTCTTAAGCTTATGGAAGATAAATTTCGTTCTGTCGATAAGGCATTTACAAGAACACCTATGGCTGAACTCATGACCATGAAGTTTGATGGGTTAAAGAGTATACAACAACATGTCCTTGATATGACTAATATCACATTAAGATTTAAAACACTGGGAATGAGTATGGAAGACTCCTTCTTAGTGTAGTTTATCATGAACTCACTTCCTACTGAATATGGACCGTTCTACATCAATTATAACACATTAAATGATAAATGGAATATTGATGAATTATCCAGTAAGCTTATTCAGGAGGAAGCAAGATTAAAGAAACAAAGAGTTCATTCTATTAACTTAGTGGGTCAAGGAGCTAGAAAGAAACTCAAACCAAAGACCAAGAATTTTAAGAGAATGAACTTGCTAAAGTTCTACAAGTTGCTGATGGTGAAAGAAAGGGAAAAAAGTTAGATAAATGTCACTTATGTAGGAAAGAAGGACATTATTAGAAAGATTGCCTGAAATGCAAAGCTTAGTTTAAAAAAAAGTTATACATTATGTTTCTGTATGCTTTGAATCAAACTTATCTGAAGTTCCTTATAATACTTGGTAGTTTGATTCTGGTGCTATTACTCATGTTTTCAATATTATGCAAGGATTCGTTACAATCCAAACCATAAGCCCAACTAGCAACTTTGTATTTATGGGAAACCGAATGAAGGCCCTAATTGAAGGTGTAAGGACTTACAGACTGACATTAGATACTAGGTTTCACTTGGATCTAATGAACACTATCTATGTATCTTCAATTTCTAGAAATTTAATTTTTGTTTCTAGACTTAATGCTAGTAGATATACCTTTAAGAATGGACATAGTTGTTTCAATTTGTATAAAAATAATTCCTTTATTGGTTAAGGAATGCTTATGGATGGTTTGTATAAATTGAAACTTGATGATGTTTTTTCTAAATCCTTATTTACTGTTAATCGTAATGTTGGAATGAAATGTATTTTGACGAATGAACATTCGCTTACTTATGGCATAAACGTTTGGGTTCATATATCTAAAGAAAGGTTAGAAAGATTAGTAAAGAATGAGATTCTACCGAATCTAGATTTTTCTTATTTTGGATTATGTATGGAATGCATAAAGGGCAAGCAAACCCAACGTAGCAAGAAAGGAGCCACAAGAAGCAATCAACTTTTTGAAATGATACACACCGACATTTGCCGACCTTTTGACACTTCGTCTTTTAACAGAGAAAAATACTTCATCACTTTTATAGATGATTTTTCACAGTATGGATATGTTTATTTCCTGTATGAAAAATCTCAAGTTGTAAATACCTTTAAGCTGTTTGTAAAGGCAGTTGAGATGCAATTAGATAGAAAAGTGAAAATTATAAGAATTGATAGAGTTGGTGATTATTATGGAAAGTATGATGAATCTGGACAGTGTCTTGGTCTATTTGCTAAGTTCCTTGAAAGTCATGGCATATGTGCACAGTACACTACACTGTCTATTTGCTAAGTTCCTCGAAAGCCATGGCATATGTGCACAATATACTATGTCAAGCACACTGCAATAAAATGGTGTGGCAAAAAGGCGAATTAGAACATTAATGGATATGGTTAAGAGTATGATGAGTAGCTCCTTATTACCCAAAAGTTTGTGGATGTATCCACTTAGAACTGCTATGTATTTGTTAAACAGGGTTCCTAGTAAGGTAGTTCCTAAAACTTCTTTCAAGTTATGAACTGAAAGGAAACCTAATTTAAGACACCTGTATGTTTGGGGTTGACCTATAGAAGCACGTATCTATAATCCACATGAAAGAAAATTGAATTCTCGAATAGTTATTGGTTACTTTATTGGTTACCTAGAGAAATCCCAAGGGTACAGTTTTACTATCTGAACCACAGTTCTAGAATTGATGAAATAGTCAATGCCAAATTTTTAGAAAATGGTGAGGTTAGTGGAAATGTTAAAAATCAAGTTGTGGATATTAATGAAATAAGAGTTGATGTTCCATTACCCATAAATGCTGTTAAACCCACAACCACAACAATGTTCCTGCTTTGGAAGATCAAAATAATCAAGAACAACATTTAGATAATGAAGAAGCACCCCATGAAAAACCAAACTTACCACCAACTCATACAAATGAACTAGTTAGTATAAATTTAAATAAACCTGTAAGGGTTAGAAGGTTGACTATTTATGATGATTATGTAGTTTATTTAAAAGAGTCAAATTTTGATTGTGGCATTGATAATGATTCTGCTTCATTTTCATAAGCCATAGGTAGTGATAAGTCTGAAAGATGGATTGATGCTATGAAAAAAAAGTTAAAATCAATTGCTCAAAACAATATCTGGGATCTTGTAAACTTACCAGAAGGTTTTTAACGAGTTAGCTGTAAGTGGGTCTTTAAGACCAAGCATGATTCGAATGGCAATGTTGAAAGATATAGAGCTAAATTTTTTTTCCAAAGGTTACACTCAAAAAGATGGCATTGATTATAAGGAGACTTTTTCACCTGTCTCAAAGAAAGTTGCATTAAGAATAATTTTAGCATTAACCGCTCAATTTGATTTAGAACTATATCAGATGGATGTGAAAACAACCTTTTTAAATAGGGATCTTGAGGAGGAAGTTTATATGGATCAAGCTGAAAGTTTTTCCATTAAAGGTAAAGAAAGTACGATGTATAAATTGAAAAAGTCAATATATGGACTTAAACAAGCTTCTAGGCAATGATATATTAAGTTTAATAATACCATTACTTCTTTTAGTTTTGAGGAAATCACTATTGATCAATTTTTAATGGAAGTTCAATGGAAATAAGTTTATATTTCTAGTTCTGTATGTTGATGACAATTTACTTGCTGCTAACGATTTGGGTTTGTTACATAAGATTAAATAATTTCTTTCTAAGAATTTCGAAATGAAAGATATTAGAGAGGCATCCTATATGATTGGAATTTTAATACTCTATAAGAGATCAGAAGGCATATTAGGATTGTTTTAAAAAGCCTATATTGAGAAAATTTTTGAGAAATTTAATATGAGCAAATGCTCAGTAGGTATAGTCCCTATTCAAAATGGAGATAAGTATAGTCTTATGCAATTTCCAAAGAATGATGTGGAACATAAAGAAATGGAAACAATTCCATATGCTTCTGTTGTGGGTAATTTGATGTACCTACAAACCTGTACTAGACCCGACATCAGTTTTATAGTAGGGATGCTGAGTAGATATCAAAGTAATTCTGGTATTAATCATTGGAAGGCTACAAAGAAAGTGATGAGATATCTTTAAAGAACAAAGGATTACATGCTCACTTATAAGAGGTCTGATCATTTAGAAGTGATTGGATATTCAGATTTAGATTTTTCAGGATATGTTAATAGTAGAAAGTCAATGTTTGGCTACTTAATCTTATTAGCCGAAGGAACAATTTCGTGGAAAAGTGCCAAACAATTTATCATTGCTTCATCCACTATGGAAGCAGAATTTGTAACTTATTATGAGGCTATAATTCGAACTTTATTTTAGGGCTTGGAGTTGTCGACACAGAGCAAGCCACTGAAAATTTATTATTATAATTTTGTAGCAAATTTCTTCTCTAAAAATGAAAAATACTCTAGAGGAGCAAAACATATGGAATTAAAGTATTTTGTTGTTAAAGAAGAGATTTAGAAACAACGAGTACATATAGAACATATTAGGATGGATCTCGTAGTTGCAGATCCTTTAACTAAAGGTTTACAACCAAAGACATTCAAAGAACATGTTCTTAGAATGGGTCTTAGTTGTATTGATGATTGATAATAATGTTTGATGATGATGTTTAGCACTCTTAAGCTCAATAATAATATGTTTTTGAATTTTATATCTTTTATTCATTATGTTTATGTATACATGATTGTTTAAATAAGAAATTTGTATGAATTCTTGTAACAAGTATGTAGACTGTATGTTGTGTATATACAACTTATGAACCTAAAAATAATAAGTTCATACCGTAGTGGTATACGGAAGGGAGTATAAGACTATAATATATATGGCCGTCATAACCCACATTATGTGATTTGTTGTGTTGAGGTGCTTATGATGTTAATAGTTTATAATATTTAATTTGCTAGCCTTACGTTATACTATTAAATGTAATGATGAAACATCCGGCCAAATGGGAGAATGTAAGAAATATGGCTTGATATTATAGCCCATATTTTCTGTAGGCCCATATTAAACTGGGTTTAAGGTTTTCATTGTTTAATAGTATGTTAAATCTTGACCGTTAATTTAGTACTTGATAGACGTACAAGATTTAATGTCAACAAAAAAGTGTATAAAAACTAGTCCTCTCTCTACCCTAATTAAGTACAGACAAAAACAAATACAAAACATATTTATGCATTGGACTATTGATCATGCTATCGTACAGAAAGAAAGTTAAGAGACAAAAATAAGTTTATGATCGGTAAAAGTTTCTCTCTACATCATGACGAATTTTGCTCAAGGTAAGTGATTTATTCGTTTCATCTTTGTGGTTATTATTATATTCAAGATTTAAATGGGCATGAATGATTTACACATGATTCATGATTTATGTCTTTGATGATTGAATATCAAGAACGAAAAACTTAAAGATTTAGCCGTTTATAAGTAGTAACTAGTTCTTAGATAGCATTCAAATTTTGAGGCAGCCTTCATGCTCTTAAATAAACAATCAATTTAAGGTTAATCTTTTGAAGATAGTCGTAGATTTATTGCATAAATAAACCTTTATGGACTTATTTTATTAAGGTATGAAATGAATTCCTAGTTAATTTCCAATTTTTGGACCCGTCACCTTTTTTTTTTTAAAATAAACCATTGAATTAATTGAACTAGTTCCAAGAATCTGCACCCAACATGCTCAACCAGAATCCTCACCAGAATGGTGTTAATCTAGATATAGAAAGCTATTTGACGAACAAGTACAGTGGAACATGAAACTATTACAAAGGTTTTTCAACCAAGTGAAAAATCAAGACCGCATACACCCGGGCCACAAATTCCGTTGATTGATTAGGCCTGAGCTCATGCTTATCTCTCTACCCCATCGCGAAGATGTATCTTAGTGGAACCTTCAACTATTCATTCATTTCCACTCCTGGTCAGTGAAAAGAAGACTCATAAAATTATATCCTTTATAAGTTGACATTCATATGAGGTGCTGCTACTTAAGCAATTTTAGTGCAGCTCTTCCTCCAGAAAGGTAGAAACCCACTGTAATAGTGGATGCATAGAGGTCAAGATTTACTACAGATGGCAATGGTAGAACCACAGCACGAGTCAAATTCCTTAGGCCAGTAGGATATTCAATCTGTGGTGGCTAAAGTTTTGGAATGCGACTTAGATCATAGATAGTGAGTGCTGTTTACTTCTTATAGTGGACATCAAGTTTGGATATTCTCAAATAGCTATGAAAATATCCATCACTACGACATTCTTCTGTAAGCAAACTAGAGGATTTTGTTTGGAAATGTTAGGTAAACTTTGGAAGGAAGTGTAGAAAGATTTAGTTTCCAATAAAGATTGTGATAACTCATGAATATCTTTATAAGCAGGTTACTAACAAAGTAGGTTGCTAACTAGAAAACGTACGGTGATGTGGTTCCTTAATGCTGAAGGAAATGTTACCTATAAAAGGTGGGTGAGTGAAATACGAGCTACCATTGTTGTGTGGAAAAGTCAATAGAGTTATAATCATCCAAATAAGATTTTTAACATGGCACCATTTTTAGATTATCAAAACCAGGAAATTTATATTAGTACAACCACATGACATGCCGTTTCATAAATTGGTATCTAGACATGTCGAGAATATGATAAAAGTTTTCTTAAGTAAGGTTTTGTGAACTAGATGCTAATTTTGGTGATTAAGGTGGGAATATAAACAAGTTTCCAACCATGCAGCGTTTTTCCAAACAGATCTTTATTTATTAGAGCTCTTACTAATAATATATTGAAAAAAGAATATATTTTGACAAACTCTATCACATATAAAACTTGAAATTAAATTAACATCTTACTAGTTTTGCTTTTAAATGCCAATACACTTATTAAGCGGAAGTTCCACATTTAGGGAAAAAGTTTATAAAGGTATTATAAATATGTATATTAAACTTGGGGGTTGGTTGTAAAATTAGAAAAGTGTTAAACTCAAATTAGTACCTAAATCTCAAATTGGTTTCCCACTTTGGAGAATTTAATGAGCTAGAATAAAATTTAGCTAGGAATTTAGAGTGGAAATATACTTATGACTGAAAATACGAAAGCATTTTAATGGCTACGTAAAAAGAAATTATGGTCTTACATAAGCCTTATGTAAGACCATAAAAAAAAATTATGGTCTTACATTTTAATTTCTTTTATGGTCTTACATGAGCCTTAAAAGAAACTTACAAAATGTCTGAAAAATGAATTGAAAATAAGACTAGGAATTATAATAAAATTCCTAGAATTGTATCATAGGAATTGAAATCAAATCGCAATTCTTAGATGGATCCATAGAGATTGATATCATAATGAAATCTCCTAAACTTCCTAAACTCTTAACATGTTATCATGTCACACCCTATCGTTATCTCTTGTTAACTAAATCGACAGGAGCATACTTAATACAACGTCACACCACTATTAGTCAGGTATGTGGACGCTCATGGAAGACAAGCACAACGAACACATTGACGTATGCCACCTCACCTCACCTTTGCTAAAACTTAATCATCACCATACCTCCAAGACACGAAATGCAACGATGTCATCTCCATCAAAGGGATATTGAGTGCAAAGCATAACATCTTCTGATGCCCTATATTTGTTTGAATGTCTGACTTTGAGAGCTTTATTGAGTTTTAATGCGGCAATCTCCACTTAAATGAAGATTGAAGACAACTTTCTCTGAGAAGCCTCATCTAAGCTATTCTTATGCAAGATCTTCATAAGTTAGCTAATTTTCTCTGCATAATTAGTTAAACCTACTTATATTGTTCTTTAATTAGGTGGGTTTATTGAAATTAGGTTAGGTCATTCATAAATTTATTTTTGTTTTTGTTTTTTCTTTTTAAATTTGTTTTTCTTGTCTATATTTACAAAACTAAATTATTTTAATAATCAATTTGATTTTGAATATATAGAAATTTGTTGTCTTTCAATTATGATCATCTACTAATTATTGTTATCAAAATGTACTTTCCTTTTTAGTTTGTACAATGTATGACGATTTCCCGTTTAGTTATGAACATCTTATGGATCAAAACTTAGAATTAATTTTGCATCTAGTAAATCTATGAAAACAACTAGGAAAAATATTTTGGACGTAAGTAGTAATCAGTGCAAAGAAGTACAAATAAAATAGCTTAATTTAATTATTTTTGTTTTTCATACTTGAATAGATATAGGATCTCCTTATATAGTGTCAAGAAATATATGTAAGCATTTAAACTCGAATTTCCTTCTTCTACTTACCTATTAAATTGCAATCCCCCGTCTAATCTTGCCTTTGATTCTCTCCTCAAATAGAAATGTTAATGGGCCAAGTCGGGCCTGGGGCTGACCCCGGTCCATGATGGCTGTGGCCTGGGCAGGCTGGGATGGGTCTACCCGTGGCCCAGCCCGACCACAGGCTGACTGGCCTGTCATTTTTTTTAAAAGAAAAACTTCCAAAATGACATCGTTTTGGCCAAAATCAGGCTGGGCCCTTTTTAACATCTCTATCCTTAAAGGGCATTCTTGTTTTTGTTCACTAGATAGTTTTCCCACCTCTCTCCCATATCTATTTTAGGTAACTACTTATGAATTCCTAAACTATGAGGCCGATCAATTACCCTCCTTGGGATAGGAAAATAATAGAGGTAGAAACAAATCAAAGATCCCTCTTGGAAAATACTCTTTGACCCCTCTAGGAAGAATCTAGCAAGTTGAAGCAGTCCAAGGCTAGCACAAATCCCTCACCTGTAACAAAAAATATATTAAGTTGCAAACATGTTGTAGGAGACTCAATTGAGAATTCATTGCATTAATGCCCCCCACCCAACAATGACAATGGCAGAAGCATAATTTCTCCTAATATTAACATACTTAAAGAAGGAGCTAGGATTTAGAGATCCACACTAGTGGGGTTTTTCATTGAAAAACGACACCATTTTCAAATGGTGAACATATAAGCTTATAAGGTATGTAAAGGAAGAGGACTTTATGAAGTCATGATATCATAAGAAAAGCATTTCCTCTTTACATTATTAAATGAAATAAAAGAAAATGGAGTGCTAGAGGATGGACTATGGAATATCTATAGCATCCCAATTTTTCTACAAATTTGGAAACTTGGAACTAATCTAGACAGAATCAAATATGAAAGTGTTCCTATTTGGGTTAACTGCCATAACATTCCCCTTGAATATTGTTCAACAAAGGGACTCAACTCTATTGCAAGCCATAATAGGAAACCAATATGCATGGATGAAACAATTGCAAAAAGAAGAAGAGTGGGCTACGTAAGATTATGTATTAATATGGAGATAAATAAAGATCTTTTAGATAATGTTCCTCTAATGAGTTTAGGGGAGAATGTCTGCTTATATAAGGATATAGTTTCAGTTACTTGCTAATGGAAACCCACCCTAGCTCAACAAAGGAAATGCTAGAAGCTTACTAGAAAAGTGCTCAAAATAGGGGAGTATGCAAATCTTATAGGGTGCAGGAAAGTTATGAGGTGGAAAAGGCTGATAATTCGCAATAGTTAGGAAAACAAAGTAATAAATAACAAAAGTAGTATGCTAATGGGAACAATCTCAACTATGTGAAACCAAAAGGGAAAATAACATAAGAAGTTATATAGATAAGTGCATTCATTTATGTTCCTTGGTATGAAAAGGGGGACTAGGAGCATATAATTTCTAGGGAGGTACAAGTTGTTTCAGAGGTGAAAAAATCTTATTACAATGATACCAATAATGTAGAAGAGCAAGAGTTCATAATTGATTATAAAAGAAAATCTAGAAGGAAAATGAGAGGTAAGTCTCCACAACTCAAAACTCTATACCTAATTACTACATAGAATATCAGGGATATTGATCGCCCTAATAAACAAATAGCCCTAAAGGATTATGTTTGTGATATCAAACTGGCAATTTTATGCCTTTTAAAAACCAAAATCCATTAAGACAATATCTCTAAGCTTTATATCATAAGGAATTAGTGGACCTTTTTATCTAGTCACTAGTATCATCATTATGGATGAGTTTTTGCTTTTGATTCTAATAAGGTTCACGTGAACTAGTAAGAAACTGCAAACCAGCTACTACATTCCAGCATTTGGTTTATTTAGGAAATATTCAATTGCATATCATATTTGTTTATGGCTCAAGCTTATAATTACAAAGGAGGGACCTACGGTAGGATCTCTTGATCATTCACTGCTTTATTATTAGACCCTGGATGTTAATTAGAGACTTTAACAGTAAATTACATATGAATGAGGCAAAATGGAATTCCAATATAAGATATTATAGCTATATTCTAAGGGGGTGTTCCCAAGTCCTTGGGGTAACAAATATGAGAAATAAAGGTAATTTTTAAACATGGAGTAACAAATAGTCCTCAACTCAAAATTTGAGGAAAAAAAGCTTTTAAAAGTGCTAGTAAACGGTGAATGGTTAGGTAGCTTTCCTGTTAGCTTAACAAATTTTGACAAAACAAGAATAATAGATCACTTTCCTTTCATTGTTAAAAACTTATTCATAAAGGGCAAAATGATAAGCTCCTTTAGGTTTAATAATTTTCTAGCTAAAGATGAGGTTTAAGGATGTTATCACCAAAGGAATGGTAAAACAGGTACAAAGATGCAGATCTTTCATTTGTGTGAAGAAATTAGGGCATATTAAGGTATATCTTAAAATCTTAAATGTCAGGAGATTTATGAACACTGCGAAATCAATTGAAGAAGCTAGGAGGAAGATGATACTAGCATAAGAATCTCTTCACCTAATTGGATAACCTTATAAAGTTTAGGGAAAGGAATGCAATTGAGAACTACCTAAAGGTTGTTTTCTCAAATAATTCCTTAATTAGGTAAAGATCAAGGATTATGTGGCTTAAAGAAGGGGAAAGGAACACAAAATTTTTTCACAACTGTGTTAAAGCTAGGAAAAATATCAACAGAGTTTGTTTCCTAAGAAAATTCAATATAGAACTAACCATTTCTTAAGAGGAGTTAAAAGGTAATAAGGCATTTAAATTCTTTAAAAACTCTATTGGTTCCATTGACCCCTGGAACTTCACAACACAAACATTTACCTCTTTCACCACACACTAATTTAGTATGGAGGATGGAGGAATCCCTATCCAAATCATTCACACCCTAGGACAAAGGAAAAGTAGTATTTAAGCTAAAGTCCATGAAAACACCTAGACTCGATGGACTAAATAGTTTCTTCTTTCAAAAACCTTACCTCATCGCTAAAGATATGGTAATAGAGGTAATTATGGAATTTCTTAAGAGTGGGAAAATTCTAAATGAAATTAATAAGATATTTAATTGTTTAATCCCAAAATTCCATAATCCAAGCTTACTAACAGAATCCAGACCTATTTCATGTTCTAATTTTTATATAAGATTGTCTCCAAGCTACTAGCATCAAAACTTAAGAGGATACTAAAAAATTTGATATATGATTAACAAAAGGTCTTCCTAGACGGGAGGAAAATTAGGGATATCATCCTAGTGGCTCAATAATTATTTAAGAACATACAAAGAGAAATGCTCTAGGGAATTGTGCTTTAAAGATGGATTTTAACAAAGCCTTGGACTTTATAAACTAGGGCTTTGTTATGGATTTTTTTACAAGCCTTTAATTTCCAAATCAAATTTTGGGAATGGATCAAAGAGTACGTCACAACTACCTCATATAGTATTTTAGTGAATGGAAAACCCACAAATCTATTCAAATGGGGGTAAAGGAATAAGGCAAAGGGACCATTTATCCCCTTATGTTTTCATCCTATATATAACCCTTGAGCTGGTTTCTAAAGTTTAAAATTAGTAATAAACCCTCTTTTAAATACCATAGGAAATGAAAAGAAAGGGATTATGTAGCCTATTCTTTATAGATGACCTAGTCCTTTTCTCCAAAGCTCATGACATCTCAGTATTCACACTATATTTACCCTTCACACTTTTAAGAGATTATTTGGATTATGGATCAACTATAATAAGATCCATTTGACAATATCAACCAATACATCTTCTAAAGCAGATTGGCTCTCAAAGATTATAGGTATGCAAATCAAAGAACCTCCTTTCACTTACCTAGGCCCTCTAATAGCCACAAGAGGTTGCAATTTAGGGAGTCTTATCCCCTAATGGCAAAATACAAATGAAATTATGGAATTGGTGTAAAAAGTAAGGATGTCAATGGGTCGGGCCGGGCTCGGGCAGCTCTCGGCCCGCCCTCAAAAACCGCGGTCCGCGGGCCGACCCGTGGCCCGCACGAGCAGGGATGGCACGGCCCGCAGCCTGGCCCGCGGTCAGCCCGTGGCTCGGCTAGCCAAGGGCGGGCCGGGCCAAACCCGGCCCGTCCATATTTTTTTTAATATAAAAAATATAAAACGGCGTCGTTTTGGACAAAATGACCCCGTTTTGTCTGGCCGCAGGCTGGGCCAGGCCGGCCCATGGCCCGCCAAACCTGGGCCAAAAACGGGCCAGACCAAAATTGACATCCCTAGTAAAAAGGACCTCTCTTATGCTAGCAGACTAGCTCTCATCAAATATGTCCTGAACTCACTACATACTTACTAATCAGCTTATATATTACAAAACCTATGGATGAAGGGGGATTGAGTGTAACTCCAATAGAGCTATCTAATAGAGTTTTAATTGCCAAAAGACTATAGAGCATACTGGAAAATTAAGAATTCCCTATGGATTAAATGGCTACACTTATACTTCTTAAAAGCATAAGTATATAAGTGATTGATAAGTGTAAACTGCATAATGTTTTATGGCTTAGTTTAATATGTATTTAATTGTTAATTCAATCGTTTAGTATGTGCTTAGGTTAGAATTGTGTTAGTTTGTCAATTATTTGTGTTTAAGTATTTTTTGGGTTAGTACAAATATTTGAGCTTAAATATTATGTTTTTAAGGTACCGTGGTGTGTTTGTTAGTGTTTCAAACTCAACATAGAAGAACGGAGAAGTTCTGGAGATATTCGGGCTAAAACAACAACCCATGATCATGGCACAATAGGCCACAATCATGGCAGAAACACTAGAGTTGGCCCACGATCGTGGCCTACATGCCACAATCGTGACAAAAGCCCAAGACATGGCCTACGATCATGGCCCGCATTCAACGATCGTGATAGAAGGCTCAGATGTGGCCCACGATCAAGGCTTGCAAGGCCACAGTTGTGGGTTGCGTCAAACAAAACCATAGACATTAAAAAACGTCAAGTTTTGAGAGATTTTTTGGACCTTTCAGACCTCCAAAAAATACTAAGGCTGCTCAAAACACAAAGGATATTTAGAGAACAAAACAAAGAGGCTGAGAAGAGCTTTTGCATTAGCCACTTTTGAGAAACCCTAGAGACAATTCATCAAAAGATTGAGAAAGAGAAGAAGGAAAAGAGAAGTGGAGAAGAAGCTGACTCAACGTACTTCCCGGATCAGGAGTTTCCTGACGTCGCTGCCTTCCATCATCCATTCAGATCATATTTCCTGTTTATTTTTAATTTTATTATTGTATAGAATTGGGAATAATAGTTGATGATAGGATTTTTTTGATGTTGAGATGTTCAAAACTCACATTCAGAGTTTTATCTTTGAATTAATAAAATCTGAATGTTTATGTTTTTATTGGATTTATTGCGGTTTAATTCTACAAGTGCATAATTAGATAGTAAATTGAGAGGGTAAATCAAATGAAAAATAATTAAATTGGGCTAACGAGAGCTAGATGATTTAATAGAAAAATAATTAAATCAAATCGGTGAATTGTGCGAAGAGAGATCTTGCATAGGTTTTCGATAGTTTATTAGACAACTTCAGAACTAATTAAGGTTTTGGATAGTTTGTTAATTGAGAAATTGCAACTTCCATAATCTGATTAAGGTTTATGATTTAGGGTTAATGGTTATAATTCGAGAGAGAGTGATCACCCTAGGATCATCTAGAACCAATAATCCAGTAATTCATAATTAGTTAGGTTAGCATTAAGGATAATTAAATTCCCTTTCTCTCAATTAGTAATTCCCTTAGGTTGATTCTTGGGTGTGTGTTGCATTTGTTAAATTATTAATATTTCGTGATTGATTCTTAATTTGATTTGATTGATTAAATTGAATTCTCGTTTTAGTTTTGTTACATTTTGAATTTCTGCGAATTGTTCTGGCTTTAGATTTTAGGATTAGATTATCCCTCCTCATGGGATCGACACCTTAGGTACTATGCTAACGAGCTGTGGGCTTGTGAATTATCGAGGATATTCAATCGTATGTTCCTATATGATAAGTTTTAATATTTTTAAACCTCGATATTTCCGCAAACGCACGGGTCGTTTACGTAGTACCTAAGGTGTCGATTCCACGAGGAGGGTTATTCTAATCTTAAAATCTAAGTTCGGAAAGTATTAAACAGATATTTAACAGATAATGAATTTAAACACGAGAACTAAATAAATCAAATCAAATAACAAAACAATAATTGACAATTAACACTTAACGAAAACAATCACAAACAATGATTAACAATTTCAAATTAAAAAATGAATAATCAATAACAGAAATTGATTGATTTGTTGAACAATGATAGCACACCCTATAATTCAACTTAGTAAGTTAACCAAAAGAGAGAAAGGGAAAATTATCTATCTTTATCACTAACCTAACCAATTAAGATTTATAGAATTAAAGGTTCTAGATTACTCTCTCTCAAGTTATAATTGAACCCTAAAGCATAAACCCTAATCAGATTATGGGAAATTATAATCTCTTAATTAACAATCTATCAAAAACCTAATCAGTTCTTACGTTCTCTAACAACCATTGGAAACCTATATGTGATCTCCCTACACAAGATTTACCAACTTGATTTAATTCTGAATCTATTAAATTACCTAACTCTCGTTAGCCCAACTTAATCATTTTTTCTCGATTCACCCTCTCAGTTTATTATCAAGATATAAAGTGCAGAATTAAACCATAATTAATTCGCTAAATACATAAAACAATCACATTTCATTAAATTAAAAAAAATTCAAAAGGTGAGTATAGAACATTAATCAAGATTCAATTCTATCATCAAACTATATATCCCAATTTTATAATCAAATAAAACTAAAATACATAGGAAATAGAACTCGAATGGATAATGGGATGTTGTGACTTTGGAAAGCTTCTTATTCTAGGAAGCACGTCGAGTCTACATCATCTTCCTCGTCTCTCTTCCTTCGTTTCTTTCTAGATCTCTTAAAGTTCTCTCCTTTAGGGTTTCGTCATGATGGCTGATCAAAAGCTCCTCCTTTGTATTCTTCATGTTATTTAAATACCTTGGTAGCCCTAGGGTTTTTTAGGGGTCGAAACGATCCGAAAAGTTCCTTAAAACTTGACGTTTTCACCTATTTTTGCGTCTGCCCATCGTAGGCCCGATCGTGGCTCAGATCAACCTCTCTGTCACAATCGTGGCCTAGGGCACAGTGGCTCACATGTCTCTGTCCCGATTGTGGCCTATTGTGTCACAATTATGGGTCGTGGTTTCAGCCTGAAAGTATCTGAAACTCCTCCGTTCTTCGTTGTTAGCCCTGAAACATTAACAAACACATCAAGGTACCTCAAAAACATAACCTTTAAGCTCATAAACTTATACTAACCCATAAAAAACACTTAAACACATAAACTAATATAATTCTAATCTAAACACATACTAAACACTCAAATTAACACTTAATACACAACAAATTAAACCCTAAAACATGATGCAAATCACACCCATCAACATCCCCGCACTTAAATGTTTGCTTATACTCTAGCAAACAACACATAACACACAATGCAAAAATGAAGCAATGGCTTCAACTTCATGAAATAGATTTAATCTTAAACACAATTATACAAGCTATATCAAATCATTAACATGCAAAATCTATTTCTAGGGGCTTTGAACTAAATATACAAATTAATCAAGGTCTAAGTGTTAATTTATTTATCCTTTTTAATTGCACACACACATTAATAATTCTTTGGTCTTTCAAACTCTATAACTGTTCTTAAGTGTATTTTCACGAAAAGTCAAGCTTATTACAAGTCCAACAGGTTTTTACTAAGAACACTTTCTTCTCTTTTTTTCATTTATTTATTTAAACAAGGACTTATTCTTTTACTCGGAGGCAAACATTGGTGATGAATATCAATTCGGTTACTTGACTAAGTCATTTTTATTAAACAACTTGGTTGAAATGTCATTATAGCTTTTTGACGCGGAGGCACACATTTGTGATGCGTGTCAATCTAGTTACTCAGCTATATCACATTATCAACTCTCGACTAGCTTTATTCATCACCCGAAGGTTAACGGAATAGTTATTTATTTAACAAACTTTTTTTATTACCTACCTTGTTTTAGCTACTCGTTTTCATAAAAAATACTAGTAAAGCTACTTAAGTTGAAAAGCCTCAAATTTTGAATGAATGTGACAATCTAGAGGGTGCTAATCTTACACTAAATCCTAATTAAGTTGTATATTTATGTAAAGACCCCAATTCACTAATTTTGCGAGTTAATGATTATTCACAACCTAATAGACAATGTTTATAATTAAATAAATTTCACTCCTTCTAAGCCATTGACATATTCAAACAATTCATAAAATGCAACCCAACAGCTATCATACTATATGCAAAATCACATAGAAAGTAAAACACATAACTCTCCCCACACTTGAACAACACATTGTCCTCAATGTGAGAAGGAGGGAAACAAGCACATGAAAGACAAGAAGAAATATAAAATTAAGGTAAACAGAAAATAAATAAAAAAATAAAGATAAAAATGAAGAATAATTTGAAAAAGAAAAATGGGTTAGACACAAATCTCATGGATATGGAGGCGGCGATGGTGTTGGAGGCAGCAACTGAATGCCCTAAGCCTTGAAATATCTATAGATTCAACGGATATCCCAGCTATGGCGTCGTTGTGTCCGGGCCATCCCCTTTATCATTCCGGTGTTATCCACAAGTGTCTTGTTGGTTTCGAACATTTCCTCCATGACCTTCTTCCAACCTTGACCTTCTTCTTCCTCTTCCTCGAACTCTTTACTGGTTGAGTCCTCTTGCTGAGGTGGCGTTAAACTAGAGCTTACCTGATTGGCCCTAATCTTAACATGTGTCTTTTCGCTAATATCCCTCAGTTCCATGTTATAGGAATGAAGGAGTTCAGTCTGCCATAAATGGTGATAGTTTAGGAATTCAGGAAGACGAACAGTTAACCCACTTCTATCCACGCCATAATATTCAACAATGGTAGACACTATGTACCCCATTCCTAAATTATTACTCCTCTTGTGCGGATAGCAACAATAGCATTTAGCACATATATAGATGTACACACTGGAATACTGTGGTCCATGCACCACAACATAAAGAATTCCTTTGTGGAACACTTGTTGGTTTCTTTTTTGTCAAAAACCAGCTGACACATGAATTTGTGCAGCAACAAGTGTTCATAGGATCTTATTATATTGTTATGAGCATTCTTGGCATGAAATTGTTCCATTCCAGTAAGTTCATTCCAATATCAAGAGGGATAAAAGTCATCATGTTGATCGATGATGGAGGATTCGTGGAATCCATACATATCGCACATGATTTCTACGTTCAATTCTTCCTCTCAACCTAAACCACAATTCCTTTGGATTCCTAAGTTCATAGGACAAGGAAGTGAAAAATTTCAAAGTGAGCTCCTGATAAGCAGGAAATTGAAATCATATAAATTGGACCTACTGGATTCTTTCAGCTAAGTTTTCTACCTCTCATGCAATTCTAGCTTATCGAGTGTTTCAAAGTCAAAATATTTGGGAAATACTATTTTCTAACATTTAAAGACTGAAAACGAATACCTTCCTCCTCTGCGTAGATCGGGAAGGGCGCGCCAAAGTCTACTACTCTGTTTCTTCTCCCACGTCCTGCAACTTGATTTCGTCCTGATTGCTTCCATCTGGCTGATTGTTTAATGCGCGATATAATTCTTGAGAATTAGGTAGAATTCAGAAGAATTTGGAAGTTTAAAATTTTTAGAGAGATATGAGAGCGTTTGTAGGCTTGAAGTCTAGACAGATAAAGTGAAAATGAAAGGGAATGAAAAAGTGAAGTTATAAATGAATATAAAGGTTGTTGGAAGGTAAACTGGAAAAACTTTCCTTTAAAAAACGCATCCACCCTTGTCCTGCCTAGTCGCAAGCCACGATCATAGCCTGTAGTTTTCCACCAACTTAATTTTTTGCCTTTTTCTCTTTTCACATTCTTTTCGAATTCACTTCTGAATTCTTTTGTGATCCCTTTACCTCTCTTTTACTTGCTTGCTCAATCATCCACTTTATCCCGAAATTCCTATTCCTTCTTGAATTTATTCGAAAACAAAAAAATCCTAACTACAAAATTCAAATGTTTTAACACAATTAATCAAAGAAAATAATTTTCCATAGGTTGCCTCCTATGTAGCGCTTCTTTGAATATCAGTAGCTCGACACTCTTTTAAGCTCACGATAGTTTGAATGAATGCCACACTAGTAGTGCATTCATTAATCTTAACGTTTGTACTTAAGCTACCATGCTACAGTTTCCACCTTCCTTATGATTCTCTTTTACTCGCTTTCTTCTACGCGAGTGCTTCTTCCTTAATGCATTCCATGGATCATCAATATATTCCTAGTCTCCTCGAGGTTCAGGTTCCTTACTATCCGTTGTAGGTAAAGGAGATATGTAATCTTTTTTAGACACCTTGAAGGTTAATTGCTTGTTTCTTATTCACAGAGTTAATTCACCCCCATCAACGTCAATGATTGAATGAGCAGTGGACAAAAACGGTCGTCCAAGAACTATCGGAGTTTCCACGTCTTCTCCAATGTCCAATATATAGAAGTCTGTGGGAAAGGTATATTTGTCAACTTTTACTTGCACATCCTTTATAATCCCCTTCAGTTGATGCACTGTTCTGTCGACCTTCTTTACCAGCATCTTGGTGGGTACTAACTCTCTTAATCCC